>VYZX01013267.1:635487-717040 GCA_013401335.1 Brachypteracias leptosomus | reverse complement strand
GGGTTTAAGGGATATTTGGGTCAAAAGTACCATGTTCCAGGAACAAAGGTTATTGGTACAGCTGGAAGCACTACCATGACACCAGACCAGATGCTGACTTGTCCCTGTGTCTGCTGGACAACCTCACAGGAGAGCTCTCCCTCCCTTTCTCTCCCCAGAAGGACCTGGCCCCTCTCCCCTTATTGCTCACCAAAATAAAGAAATTACTTTTTGCTGGTAATCCCACAGACAGTACAAAGCACATTCTCTAGACCAGATCATGGTGTGGTTTTCTTGTTTGAGAACTGTTTAAGTGAGGTGACAGAACTCACGCAAGCAGACAAACCTGTGCACCATCTCCCACTGACCACAATCTGACAGGGCTCTGTGCGTTGTCCTGGGCACAAGCTCTCACCTAAACAGCCCACTTCATATTAGCAGCTACTTCAGAACCTAATATCAAAACTAAGCTAAATATGTAAGTAAAAAGAAAAAAAAAAAAAAAGATTATGTAATATTTCCAGTTTTAGAGCTGAATCACTCTTTCTGACCTGNCCTTGCAAAAAGGAAAACAAGAAAAAAAAAACCCACCAAAATTCAGTCCCATAAAGATAGCATGATAAATGTTGCATCAGCAGTTTTCTTAAAGGATTTTTTTGTTATCAAAACTGGCAGACATTAAACAGACAGAGTCTCAGAATAATTGATATGGGCGAGAGGGTAAGCATTTAGTCTCCCAGTAGGCCGGCCACCTGTGCAAACAGCACTTCCAACTTCTATTTCAGTTGCTGGCTCCTGAACAGTCAATTATTTAGGGCTTTCCAGAGATTTCACTGGTGGAGGAAAAAAAAATATCCAGGCTTGTTTTTGAAAGGTAGCTTTATCAGCATAGCTCAGTTGTGCAATTACAGCCTTTGTCTTGGTTCCTCTTTAGGTGATTGCAGATTTTCAACAAGACAACTCTCTGTTGTTTAACTTTTGGGGAGTAGCAATAGTACCATTTGTAATATGCCTATATTCCTCATACCCTGCATGATCCCCTCTACCTGCAATCTCCCTGCAATCTCCCTGCATATGCTGCAAGGAGCGGGATGGATTCAGAGAGCCACAGATTATTTATCCCTCCCAAGACAAGAAAACAATTCCTGAAGAAATAGTGATTCCTAATGGGTGATTTCAGTAATGACTAAATACCAGTGAAAATAAATTATTTGGAAAGACCTTTTCCTGATGTTGAAGCTTCAGAGGTATTGTTCAACAATAAAGAATGCACAATTAAATAGAGAAGTCATGAGTTCAGAATGAAAAGACAAACACGTTTATCTCACTCATCTGGATTAGACATTGCTGTACTTGATGAGAATATCTATATTGTTTTAGGTAAGTCTAATAATAAAAAAGCAACAACTAAAAAGAGATATTTCTCTACAAAATTGGAGGACATATAGAACCAGTAACTGCTATATAATACATTTGTCATTCTGGTTTGTGATTTCATCAGTGCCTGTTGAAAGACTTCTTGTACCTATGGCTAAGGAGGATGTTTGATTTCAGAAACCTTTGATAGTCTATATCATGCCTTGTTCTGCACTCTCATGGGGATTTTGGAAGAAACTGTGCTATTCTAAGATGAAATGAATAATTTTACACAAACATAAAATAATTCATGTGGGAAAATACATTGCTAAACAGATGTATAAAATGCTTGGCTCTGATCTGCTCATTAGCACCCAGGAACAACGCTTGACAGTCAGCACTGACAGCTCAGTTTTCAGCAGTGGTCAGGAGATGAAATATCAACTCATCAAATATGCTCATACAGACAAATATTTGCCCCATGTGTTCTTCTTCTTCAAGGATTATTTGCAGTTTACATACTCATAACTAATTCTACCTTCATTTTGCATTTGGTGTCTCAGAATGAATTGCTCAGGTTTCTTCAAGTCATTTAAACACTCATTCCCTGGGCCCAACATTGCTTGTTTTCCTCCTGATTTCTTTGCCCAGAAAGATACATACCCAAACCCTTTATGCCCTAACAGTTAATGCGTTCTTCTGAAGTTTTCAATGAAAACCCGAAGTCACCTTAATGAGTAGTTCAGTATCAAAACTGATGCTGCTTTTGACCAGCCAGTATGTTATTATACTGCTGGTGTCATTTGACTCTTTGTCACTGCTGAGTTGGGTTTAAGGGATATTTGGGTCAAAAGTACCATGTTCCAGGAACAAAGGTTATTGGTACAGCTGGAAGCACTACCATGACACCAGACCAGATGCTGACTTGTCCCTGTGTCTGCTGGACAACCTCACAGGAGAGCTCTCCCTCCCTTTCTCTCCCCAGAAGGACCTGGCCCCTCTCCCCTTATTGCTCACCAAAATAAAGAAATTACTTTTTGCTGGTAATCCCACAGACAGTACAAAGCACATTCTCTAGACCAGATCATGGTGTGGTTTTCTTGTTTGAGAACTGTTTAAGTGAGGTGACAGAACTCACGCAAGCAGACAAACCTGTGCACCATCTCCCACTGACCACAATCTGACAGGGCTCTGTGCGTTGTCCTNCATTGTCCTGGGCACAAGCTCTCACCTAAACAGCCCACTTCATATTAGCAGCTACTTCAGAACCTAATATCAAAACTAAGCTAAATATGTAAGTAAAAAGAAAAAAAAAAAAAAAGATTATGTAATATTTCCAGTTTTAGAGCTGAATCACTCTTTCTGACCTGAAGAAAAACTACAACCAGAAAATTACTGGCAAGTCACTTCCATGCCAGCATGGTGATGCTTCCCCATAAACACGTTCAAGAGCTTTATATAGCTCTAGTGACTCAAGGGATAACGTTTCCAATATATTCCTCAGCAGATTATTCACAGCTCACTTAACAAAACAGATTTATTATCTTTTCCTTCTGTTGGCCTACATATCCTGTTGCTCAGTTTCATCCTATTATTCCCAGCAATACTTCCTTCGAATGTCTATATGCCATGTTCTCCTGGTATTTGTGACATTAGACTTAAATCACTCCCTGTTATCGCCAATGAGAGGGCACACTGCATTATACAAACAAGGTTTAAACACCTTTTAGCTGCCTTAAATTCACTCATTTTGTTAGTTTGAAATATTTTTTTCCTCAGACCACTGAGTCCCTCCCAGCCTTCTACGCAGTGCTCTGGATGCATTTCCCAGTCTCAAGCAGTACTACCAAAAGTTCTGCTGTGACACCTTCACGTATGTTATCTGCTTGCTTGTGGAGACCTTACAGCCTCTCCTCCTCCTCCTTCTTCTTTCCATATATATATATTAAAAAAAAATCACACCAAACTCCCCCCCATGCAGGTCCCTAACTTTCCAAATGGTTTCCCCTCAAGAGGGGTCTCAAAAGATCTTCTCTGATTTCCATTGTGTCTGCTCTTCTGGGGGCTGTCAAACCCAACAAAAGTGCTGTTGATCATATAGCTATAACTGCAGGCAAAGAGGTATGAAACAGCATGAGGGAGTTAAACTGAATTTCTGCTTAAATTCAGCACAGTTGTTTTCAATAAGCAGGGAGAGCTTCTGCTAAAAAAAGTCTGTTTTCTGCAAAGAGAGTATACTCAGATTAAACCTTTGCAGCAAAAGTAACCATTTTCTGTGAAAGTAAAGGGAGGCCAAAGTGCCTCAGTTTTGTTTGCTTTATTTGCCTTTTCTGTGGGATCCATCAGGCAAATACTACACTGAAGTATTCATTGAGCACGATACTGACATTTGGCATCCATCCTGCATCAGCTGAACTTGTAATCACTAAAGAGATTTACATTGTCCAATCTGCCTTGTTTTGACTGGTCAAAATCAATCTGAACACAGGGTGTTGTTTTTTGCCAGATGTCACTCATCCTTAAAGTATATGGTTCTAAGGCAAGTATATTAGGCAAAAATCACAGTAAGATGGAGATTACATATGCTATTTTACAAAAACAGCTGCAATGAGATTTAGTCTCACTGATATTCCCCCTTGTAAAATGACAGATATTTTAATGACTTTATTGCTAACATTTCTATCATGCTTTGGTTTTGTCTGATGGATAAACAAGTACTCCTCTATTCACTCCCAGCAGTTTTTGTAAGTGCTTTTTTATGTGTTGATGCATGCTGTAAACTAAACACAGCCCGGCTGATTTTAAACTGTATTGTGGAAATACCATGGGTTCATTTCAGAGGTTATCAAATGGGAAGTACAGCTTTATAATAGATTTTATCTTACAAGCTTCCTTTTCTTCTTTCTTTTTAAAATTTTTAATTACTGTGTCCCTTTATTAACTTTAGAAGACATGATGTGTCTTCATCATCTTACTCAAAACTCACTTTCATGAAGATCACAGGTTGTGACCTGCATCATATAAACCATTTTCTCTTTTATCACCAAAACAATTAAAAAAAAAAAAATAGAAGGAAGCATTTGCTTTACATTATTTTCCAAACACATTTTCAGTGAATAGCATTTTTAGCCTGATGAAACAGCTTTGTTATCTATCTCATTAATGGCAGAACTGTGAAATTCATACCAGTGATTCATACAGTTTTTTGATTACTGGAAAATAAAATGGTTAAAAGCACAGGAAAGCATGTTCATAAGTGGAAAGATTACTTTCTAGATGTACCAGTGTTTTGTTACCCACAGTCACAGATATGATATTCCATATAATGCTGGCAGATGAAATAAACTTTGCTGTAGTAAACAAGTCAGTCTCAGGTGTACATGACTTCTAGCTCTTTTTTCTACAAATGGAATGGAAGATCTTGCAGGATATTCACACTCTTTAGCTTTTCATACCTCATGTGACTCCTTACTGGGAACTGATGTTCCCTGTTCAACCAAAAAGTTCTCCTCAGAGGACTCCGAGTCTTTGTCTCTCCAATGATTATACAGAAAAAACAGGCATTTAAATGAGACTGAGAATTAGACTTCACAGAAACCCTTAGCTCCCAAGATAAATATCACAAAAGAAACAGCTCTTCCTTCCCCCTCCTAGTTGCAAAACTTGTTAATTCGTCTCCTTCCATTTGTGAGGCAGGACTCATTCCCTCAGCTTTACTTGCAGGCTTCCTCAACATCAGCCACATCAAGAGAAAAATATATTAGAAACTTCATTCTGTCATGATTTCTCGTGGAAGATATTTTAATTGGATTTAATTGTCATAGTATATTCTCTATGTCCTCAATCTGAAATGGTGGGCTTAGCCCTTCCCCCGGGTAGCTAGAGTAAATAAAATAAGCAACCCTTTTCTGCATCCTTATGTGCCATCTGGGACATTGCTAGGGTCAGTAATTCCCTATGCTGGTGGAAGCACAGATGGATTTGGGGAATTAGGGCTTCACACAGATTGTGCTGTAGATTTCCTTAGAATATGAGCTTTTGTTTTCCAACAAATTAAGTACCCCTTTCTCTGCTTGGTTGTAAGGACCCTTTTCCAATATCCAATCACATACCCATGTAATCCTTTCGTTATTGCAGCCTCAGTAACTACCTCACTGAGAGAAATGAAAGCAAATTTCTTCCTAGAAGTGGTGAGCAGGCAGGCAGTTTTACCCATCTTATCAAGGCACTGGGATGAAAGACTTTTATTTAGTATCTGGCTTGACATATGACTCATTTAATGCCACAGATACAATATTTGACTGCTCTATTTTTGCCCTTTTCCTGTTTTTTTTTCCTCATCATGCCCCTCTGTGTCTCCATCCCTGTATCTCTGAGAAGTGCTTCAACCTGAGAAGGAGCTTTTGGAGTGAGATAACCAAAGCAGAAAATTAATCCTTTGTCAAATACTCACCTGACAGCTGTTAGCCATCAGTTCTGCTTGGATACCAAACTACTTTCAATGGGCTTTTCCTGCACATCTCTTCACTATTAAGCTATTGCATCCAACAAATTTCACTGCATATATTGTGTTTTTAAGTAGCTAATTTCAACCGACATGTGATTTTTGCATGGTTACCAGAAAACACATGAAACAGATAATTAGCTAATTTTTAAGGAGCTAATTTCAACCGACATGTGATTTTTGCATGGTTACCAGAAAACACATGAAACAGATAATTAGCCATACTTTTCCCTGGTGATTTAGAGTTGCTGATAAGTTCTACTTCCATTTCTAACGAGTGGAAAAAAAAAAAAGCTTTCTTTTGAATTGTTATTTATAATGTCCATGGAACAGAAAGTAAGTCCAGTAGATCAGAAACAACCTTATACTCTTCACGTAAGTTACATTTTTAATGGTAAGAAAGTATAAAAGTCATCAGAAAGCCCAGTAAACTAGATGTTTTTACAATAAGCTAAAAAAAGGTTACAGTCCCAAAACTTTCCCTCATTTAAACGACATTCATCAGCAGTTTGGAGACAAACTTGCGTTTAGACACTTTGTCTGGCTGCAGAAGTATTTTCCAGCATCTCCTATTTTCTGTCAGCTAACTGCACTGAATCTTCCAAGTGTTGAATTTAATGCTTCAAGTAGAAACACTCTTCCTGCTTTCCCTTGCTGTCCCAATGCACCCTCCAGGCTCCAGTTGTGGTGTCTACCCTGGGCTGAGATTCCCATCAGTGCCAGGGCAGCACTGGGGCCTTGGGGTGGGAGCCAATGGAAAGGTGGCCACCCTAGATGGCTATAGAATGGTTTGGAAGACACCTTAAAGGTCATCTAGTTCTACATCCCCCCTAGCTGCCCAGAGAGGTTGTGGAGTCTCCTTCTCTGGAGACTTTCAAAATACACCTGGACATGATCCTGCACAACCTGCCCTAGGTAAGCCTGCTTTAGCAGGGGGGTTGGACTAGGTGATCTTCAGAGGTCCCTTCCAATCCCTACCATTCTGTGATTCTGGGAAGCATTTGTTTGGCTTTTTTTTGTTTGTTTTTGTTTTGTTTTTTTTAATACTTTACACTCCATTACCTGAATAAGGAAAGAATTAAAATAGCATCAAATTCCTCATTCTTTCTATTGTAGAAGCCTACAGAAAGTAAACTTGTCACAGGCTTTTAAAAAGAAAACTGAAAGATATCTGTACAGCAGTACTTCAGACTTGACTGTGGGAGCTGATAAATGAAATTTGTTTTGTTTTGCAACGGTTTTGTACACTTGAAAGCCCTTGATTGAATATGCAAGGCAGAAAATGAAATTGTCCTGATAGTCATCTACTTTAAGAGGTGGGGAAACATCCATGGAGTCAGCTGCACCACTGCTTGGCATTCATAAGGACTACTTAAGGTGGTGGTGAATTAGAAGTCTAAAGGACAATTCCTCTCTGTAGACATAGAAAGGATGAAATGACTCTTTGCACATCCACTTTTCCTACCTTTGTCTCAGTTTTGAAATGGCAAAAGGAATTTCCTCCAAAGAAGATGCATGAATATGAATATACAGATAAAAATCTTGTCATCTTCCCCTTTTTTTCTGTTAATCATAGGCTCCTAGTTGGAAGACTTGCCCCTTTTCCACCCATGTTTCACCCATAGTCTTTCTGTGGAAATCTGGGTCCTTGATGTATCTTGAATGTCATTGGTAGTGACATGTACTGATGAGATAAAAGACATTAATTTCATTTAGAGGCTTGTCAGAACCTAATCATTGGTGTCTTTTATTCAGATATCTTATACAAGGAGATGAACAATGTTCTAAAGTGGTTCCTGGTAAAACCTGCAACTCATAAAAAGGCTAGTGGGGGTAGCAAAAAAAAAGTCCCAAACAACATATTACCACTTGGGACAGTTTAGCTCACTGGGTTATATGACCACATATTAAAAACAACCTATTGAAACAACCAAACGCGATGTAAGACACTCAGGAAGCAGAGAGACAGATTGTACTCATGGAATGGTGGAATGTCTTGGGAAGCTATGACTCAGAAGAGGATTTACAGGTCATCACAGATAATTATCTCCACATGAGCTCCTGGTCCAAAGCTGCAGCAAATGTGGCTTCTTTTCCTTAAATACATTTTTAAAATTAGAATGTCAGTGATAGGGCATCTTGCAAAACCTTGTGTTCAGGTTTGGTGTTGCATATCAGGAAGATGGAGCCAGGTTCAGGGAGAATTGAGAGATTTCAGGACTGGAAGAGGTTTTTTTGAGGTGAGGACAAAGGAGCACAGCTTACTTTAAGCAGTGAAAGGAAGGCAAAATATACCTTGATAATGTAATATGTACAGACAAGAGGTTTGATGGTGAGGGTAAGACTGTTATTAAAGCCCCACAGTGGCTGAGAGCTAAAGTTAGACTAGGGCAACTTTGAAGTAGACAGCTTCAAAGCTGTGAAGGTTAGACATTAGAATCACTTACTGAGGGGATGGTTGAGTTTTGACATAAAATCAGAATGCTTAATCAGTTTTCAGGGGAATTTCTTCAGCCTATGCATGTGGTAAGCTTGGGATAAGACTCCTCCATTTATCACCTTTGTTCACTTTCCCTCTGGAAAATACCTCTGCTCGTAACATGCTATCACATGTAACAGCTACATACTTGTGCAACAACTAGTTGAATCCTGTTTGTGAAGGCTCTCTAACAAGATTGAGCAGAATTATTTTTGCTTAAGGAGTAAGTCTGCTGTGCTTTTCCTTCCTGAGCATTAGACCAGCAGCAGTAGAGGAGGTGCTGAGCCTGTGGGACAGGGCTCTGACAGTACAGAGAAATCCCCCCAGTTTTCTGAACGTTAACTACATTGTTCTTGGGGCTTTACCTCTTTAGGGATAGAAGAAATTTTCCCACCAACCAGAAATGAGGAGTCATCTCTGGCTCTCAGCTTTCTCTACAACACAAAGGTGGAAGAAACCCTCCAGGGGATCCATCAAGCCATCCAGTTATCTTTCCAGTGGAGTCTTTGCCTGCAGACTCACATTTTATGCTTTTGACACCAATATACAGTCTTTGGTCTTGACACAGAATACTTGACAGACACATAATGGCGTGTTTTACAAGCCTGTACTAGCTGATCTTGTGATCTCTTGGCCTAAGGAACAAATATTTAGGTATGAAAACCATTGACTCCCTGACACACACCTTCTCTAGTGACCTATGTGCTGTGAGCAGAAATACCCCAGGCACTTATTCTTTTTGAGCCTCCAGGCAATTTGAAAACATCACCTACACAATTTTCCAATCTTCAAAAGAGTTGAACCCAAAAGAGAAGCATGGGGATCATTACTGAAAAATAAAACAGGCAGTGCTTTATGTAACTGCAAGGTATACAGTACCTCTGTTCTTCAGCTGCACAGTAATTGCTGACTATTCAGGCTCATGGAAAATGCCATATGTTTAAAGCAAAGTTGCATGAACCTCTCATGTTCTTTAACTCACAGTGCTGATTAGATGGCCCCATTATTAACTTCAGGCTTTACTAAGTGCAGTCACCAAACTAGGGGCAGCAAACGACAAGAGGAGCAGGGTGTTTACGGCTTTTGCAGGAGAGACCCTATAGGAGACCCTATAATCAGAATTACTACTTCAAAGCATGACTACAGTGCATTTATTGGAATGGGACACAAGGAGGCTATACTGACATAAGCAAATGAGACCCAAAGTAAATACCTGGGAAAAAAGGGTTTTTTGCATTAGTTAAAAATAAAGAAAAAACCCAAACAAACCACTTTTGCCTTCCCTTTCATGTGTGTGTTGGATTTTTTGGTTAAGGTTTATGTTTTTTTTGGTTTTTTTTAAAGTAGTAAAGTGCTTTTTAAAGTGCTTTTATTTGTGGTATAGCAACACAAGTATTTTAGGATGACCTCCTCTGCTCCAGCCGCAACCCCAATGGAGAAACACTGCATGTTTAAAGTCAACCTTAACTTTGTAAGGCTGGCACATGAGCACATTCATATGAAACCAGTTTCAAACACTGAAGTAGTTTTTAAATAGACTCTTTATACTTAAATAAGTATAAGGGGGGTTGATTTCAATGGTTTTGGGTGCAGCAAATACATTAATCAACTCAATCATTTGATTTTCCTCCTCACAGTGAAGACCAAGCATGAATTCTGTGTGAATAAGAGAAAATTGAATCGAGCTGCTTATCTAGTATAGACCTTAGACAGTATACTTTATTTCCCAAGTCCAAAGATGTAATGAATTTCCCTTTTCTCTTTGAAAATTCTTTAATCCTTTTCTTCTTCCCTAAATCAGCACTTGGTTATTCAAGGGGAAAAAACCTTTTCCTTTTTTCGCAAAGATATCCGTGAAGTTACAAGAGTTATTTCTACCTTACTGAGTGGCCTCAATTCCTGTTTGATTGCTGTGAGCAGTCTCAGCTACAAGCTTCAGTGTATAAATATCCAACCTTTCAGTCAGACCAGAGGGAAAGCACTGCAAGCAGATATTATATTGAGGATTGTAGGATTTTCTCTACTACCTAAGCAAGCAAAGAGAAACAAGAACTGCAATATTTTTATGCCTATGAATTATTCAAATGCTCCAATACTTTGTTTCAAAGTCATTTTACTGTCTGCTGATGAAGACTAATAATGACAGAATGAACTGGAAGGAGAAGGCTTCTTAATTCTGCATTTTTCCCAGCCTCACAAACTATTTGATTCAATCTGAAGAATCTACACAGGCCCATGCTTTCAGAAACAGTATTTGATTTTAGATTTACACAGTTATAGGCCACCAGACTTTAATTACCAGGAACTACAGCAATTACAAATGCTGAGTCACAATTTACTTACTTAGTCTATGCCCACAAATGCTGCTTGCATCTTATAAGCAATTTTCTATGCAAATGCAGAGATGGGACAGACTTTGGAAGGTAGACTGATGATTTTTTCAGTTTTCCACTCAGCTGATATGGATGACATTTCAAGATTATGCAGATGACCTCTTCAGTGAACTAAGGAAAGTTTATTTCAGGTTAGGTTTCTGGTATTGCATCAAATTCTGGTGTCAAGCCACTTTCTTTATCTGACATGGCTCAAGTCCTTGCAGAAAGGTCAAGTAACTTGCCCTAAATGACAAAGTGACTGAGTGGCTCCTAGACCTCTGCTCCCAGCTACTAGACCTCCCACACTCCTCAGCCACCTCACACAGAAACTCAATAGCCTGCGTCATTAGGAAAGTGTTTTTGCCTCAAGACACGTCTTGCTGAAACTCTGTGCTAATGTTTTGGGGGGGAAGTATCTAAAGGTGTAAAAAAGCAAGTCTTTTGCCCTGTTCAAGAAGCCTGCAAATGCCCGTTCCTCCCTTTCTTTTCCCCCCTGCCCCTATCCATCTGGTTCTATAGCAATCAGTCCATCTCCTGACACTGGCAGCCTGACTCCGTGTCAGCACCTTTCCAAAGGGAGCAGATTGCAAAATACACTTCTGCTGTGGGGCTTATTTCTTTTCAGTCGTAACCTCCTGACTCATTTAATAGACTAAGTATCTGGGATGGAGACCAAAACTTTGTAGCTGGATTCTGTTTTCTGTCCCCCAGGGCAATTAAGTCCTTCAAGCAGTGTGAGCTTGAGACCCCTCTAGTGTTGCCTGCTTGATCCAGGAGGGGTCATAGAAAGAGAAAGAAAAAGCCTGGTGTGTTGATGTTCTTATGTTCCCAACAAATACAATATTGTTGCTTTGATTAAAGATGCTCTTAAAACACCTACACATATAATATTAAGCAGTTAGCCATTCAGCCCCAGATTTAAGTGCATTTTATGAACATGTTTGCCATGGGACTCCCATTGACTTTAATGGGAGTTTTGATACAAGACTTTTTTGCAGAGTATGGGTAATCTTTACATTCACTCACACTAGAGAAAGTTTTAGAGAAGTAAAATGTCTTGAGGGGTTCAAGTTAATGGAAAAACTCTGTGATGTCATGACAGCACAGCTCAGATCTTATATTACTCTTGAGTGTCTGAGTGGGTTGGTGATGCCGTAAGTCCAGAGCTTTTGTATGAGATTTTACATGCTGTCTTATTTCCACATCTGAAGTGTCCTGGAAATTCTCCTGCAGTCTTGACAAGTCTTTATGACAGCAAATATGCGAACACAAGAGAAAAAAATTATCAGACTGTTTCTGAAGGTAAAATACAATATTACTTTTTAAATTAAAGCTTTCTTTGAGGAATTTTTAACTTGCTAATATCAGTTTGCAACATATAGATAGAGGTTATTATTTTCCTAAACCATCTGAATATTTTGTATACCACCAGAAGCACTTTTTTATTGGCTTGTGACATAAATCTCAGTGTCATGGATATTTTGTGTATACTAAAAAGTTAGAGGTTCACCAACTCGGTGAAAATACACACAACTGTGAGGCTACAAAACCAGATTGTTTCTGAGATTCTTTGAAAAAGCAGAATTATGACTTGATGGAATAAGCCTGCAAGAAAACAACTGTCATTCGCAGTAGACATTTATAAGTGATTAGGTATGTTTGTTAGAATGATCCTTTGGAAACCAAACATATCTCACTTCCAAACATGACGCAATACATCTCTCTCAAAGGATTTATATCTCCATTTTCAGCTTGACACTTTAAGTGTGTAAATGGATCAGTTCACAGAGCAGATCAATTTGCTCATTGAGAACATGAACATTTTAGCAGCACCACTGTACTTCCTAGTGTCCTTCTTGCCTCTGATATTGAAGATGCTACAAGAGGAGTAAGATTGTCTGTCAGTGCTCTTAAAAGAGAGGGGAATCAGTGAATGGACTGGATTTAGAAATAATTTCAAGCAGACTGCCACCTGCAGAGAATTATGCAGAGGTTACTGTCCTGTACAAGGAAGACAGTTGGCTATGTGGAGTCTAGTCTAGGTTGCATACTAAGCAATAGAAGTAGCTGATATTTGATAGTGTGTGAAGAAAGAGCTGGTAGACTTCTTCAAAATGTGGAGCAAACTGGTTACACAAAAGTATGAAGAATAATTTCAGCAGATGGTTCTTCAGGAAGTCTCAGAGAAGAGAAGGTCACAATCATCAGAGTAGGACATGCCTGGGAGATAAATAGATTAAGTGGAGGGAAAAGATAGAATCTTGCTGCTCTGTAGAAAAGGCAATGATAAAATATTCTTATGTCATGCAGGTGTAGTGAGAGAAAAAAGATGTCAAATAGGATCAGCTGAGAAGAATGGAGGCTGTTCTAAATACCTGAGAAAAAATATATGAAAAAAGATATGGCATATGTGGCTGTGTCTAAACAACAGATATAAGCTGCAGTGTTCTCCAAGATCCTGTTCACTGATTATCTAGACAGGAGATTTGGCCAAAATGTGCTGTACTGAGGCTCTCTTTTGGCCAGCATTTTTGCATTTAGTTCCATGGAAACTGTGGTACGGACAGGTAGGAGGAGAAGGCCTCAAGTGCACATCCAGATCCCATCCCAGCAGGGCTGGGATGCTTCCAGGACCTGCTCTTGGACCCAGAAGCCAGGAAGCACTGCCAAATCCCACAATATTCACATCATCTTAGCAGAGCACAGGAGGATCGTGAAACCATCAGTGTGCTGCAGCTGTGAAAAAGGCAAAACGTTCTCCTGGGATGTAACAGGGAAGGGATTTCCAGCAGAGATAAGGAAGCATTAATGCTTTAGAGGGGCCTCGTCTGGCACAATGAACTTCATGTCCTCCACAATGGAGGAAAACTGGCTTGTGCAGGAAGAAGCAGAGTCAAGAGCTACCTGGGTAAACGAAAGACTTGCACTGAAGAAATCAGTGAAAGACTGAACTGGGTGTTTCAGCCTCCTCTTAGAGGGGAAATAATCGCTGTATTTCAACACTTGGGGACATAAATACCAGCAAGTTCCCATGCACTCCCCAGAGCTTTCCAGCACCCCCTGCTTTGCCTAGCTGGAGGATGATGGCATCACCACCAGCTACAGCTTTGCCAGCTCGCTGCTGTTCTCCTCACCATGGCTTAGCAGCTATTAGGGTTGAGGGGCACTTCAAGGTTTCCCCAGGTGGAGGCATTGCTGTTTGTCCAAAGTAGTTGTGGTGTTCAGGCCCATGTTGCTTGCACTCTCCATAAATTTAGCTACTTGACCATGGATTTGGTTTTAATTTCTTTTCTGGCACAGGGCATTCAGTCCCACAACACACCCAGCGTCTCAAGCCAAGAATGACACTTAATTTTGAAGCAGACTTATTGATGATATTATAGCTAATATAAATTATACTGAAATATTTAAAATAGCAACAAGGCCATTTTGTTGCCTAAAAACAGTATATGAAGAACTTTATATTTTCTTTTAATCACTCTCACTCAATAGATAAACACTTTGCAAGCAATTGTTTCTAATGCAAAGCCAAGTCAGGTATTAGATAGCAGCAGTTATTAAACATTTAAGTTTGGGAACGTTGATAATACACTGAGATATGCTATGTTTTCACTCAAAAAAAGGGCAAACCAGCCAAACCCACCCCTCTCTAATGAGCCTGACAAGAGCTAGCCACATTTTAGGAGGAGACACATCTGGGGCATGATTATCGATTTGGGCCTCCAGCCCAGCCTCACTTATGGGCAGCCAAATTTACCCATCTGTGCATACACTTTGTGAAGAATTTGCCCTCAGCCCAGAAAGCACCGTTCAAATTCCACTTAAATCCTCAAACTGCAGCCTAAGACAGACTGAAGTGACACAGGTCCCTGTGCTAACTCTTTATAGAGGAGTGAGCTGGATCATTTTTCAAGCATTGACACCTGCACGCACAGCTGATAGATTCTCACACCTGGCTAAACAGATGATTGAATTTGCACCTGGAAAATCCATTTTAGAAATGATTTTTGCATGTATAAGTTGTACAATGTTATGGTCTCTATAGGAGTTCATGCTTGGAAAAGACTATGTGCAGGGCTGGTAATTTTAGGTAGAAGTTGCCTCTCGGTACACAGGAGAAGACCAAAATCAGGGATAAAAAAAGCAAACAGCAAATTCTTACCTTGTGCTTCTCAGATATTATTAAAAAAGAATAATCTGGAAGCACGTTTTCCCCCCTTAATTACATCAATACTTGAAAACAACTTAAGGCTACAGCCTAGTGCAGTCATCTATTGGCTTCTCTATCTTTTCCAGGCTTTGCCAAACTCTCTACGTCTTTACACCCTACAGTTTTCTATCTCAGATTTCCCTGTCCAACTGGAGCAGACAATTACAAGCACTCTGGACCATCGTGTCTTTCCCTGACTGATCAGCCCTATTTCTTCTCCTCACATCAATGAGCAGAAGCTGAGTGGTGGTGATCCTGCAGCATGCCTTCCCTGCTGCTGCAGTATGAAGCTGTGATGGGATACACAGGTGTGTTCTCAGAATGGTTGAGCTGCTGGAGTGGAAAATTAATTTCACAAACACCAACCCCAGAGATTCCAGCTTAATATGTAGCCATATGCTATACCCATGGGTGACCAGTGAAAAACCAAGCCTACTCCAAACCATACCACTTAGCACTGCAAAAACAAACCAGAGTGGACAGAATATCCTCCTCTTCCTCTGGAGCCATTATTTTCCTCAACTCCATCACAGTATCGGACTTATATTTTCATCTGTCAGCTCTAAGGCACCTCAACTGCAGGTAATACCAGATGCCTCCAGGATTTGCACTGAATAATTCTGATCATGAAAACATTGTCTAAAACACTCTGCTGGCAACAGTGCCTAGAGATAGCCCATGCAGGAGATCCCAATAGGGCTGGAGACACATCAGAAGAGGGAATCTACATTTCTTTGCCATTGCTGTTGCTATAAGAATTGTAGGAACTAAATGGAGATGAAACAGAACAGTTAGAAGGCTAGACAGTCAAGTAGCACCAGGACTGCCTGGAAAGGCTGCAAGAAGCACCTCCAAGAATAACTGGCAAGCAAGACTGTGCCACGCAGGATCTCCTTCACCTTCTGAGCTCGCTGGGCAAGGTACTGGAAGTGCTTGGGTGCAAGCATCAGTTTGGAAACACCAATGGAATTTTGCTCAAGCAAGACAAAATAGAAGGACTCACCCGTTAGGTGTGAGAATTGGCAGCAGAGCTGCATGGAAAATGTAGAGCTGGTGGAGGATGTGGATGAAATAGAAGCTATTCTGCTGTGCCAATCAATCAGTTAACACCTTTGTCAGTTTGTGCTACCCATATAAACTTAAGTGGGGTATTCAAATACAGGTTCTAAATATAGATTTATAGGAAAATGTGATGCCACATTTAGTGATGCATCACTTGGATCTGAATAGGTCCCTCATTTCTAAGCTCTTCCATCTAGTTACTTCACAAAATAAATGTGAACATGACAAAGGAAGAAATTGGAGAAGGACTAGGGAGAAGGATAAAAAGAAATATGGTTTGTCATTCATTGGTTGCAATCACAGGAAAAAGGACACAGCTTCTCTGTCTACCTATAAGTCTCATGGCCAAATTCTTGTAGGCAGCAAGAAGTACAACAAAATGCTGCAAAAGACAGATGGAAAAGTGTCTGATTCCTTTTGTTTCATTACATGAAATGAATGTAGAGATCTGTGGTTTGAGAGAAAATAGGAAAACAAAAGATCCACCACATCCAGGCCTGATAATAAAAGAAAATATGTGAAACAATTCTACTCTTGAAAAGCGACTGCAATTGTAGCGCCTTGGGAGCAAGCACTACATTCAAAACTATTCCTATTTGCCATTCATTACCATGTCAAAATTGCTGATTTCTAGAGCATTACTTTGTCAGTCCTGAGATGCAAACAGAGATTTCATGGTGAAGCTGAATTTATTTTCCCTAGTGAGTGCATCGGACTAAATTGTCTCCAGTGGATTTGCAAAATAATAGCTTATTCAACATTTGTAAACAGCTCTGTTGGTATTCAGCAGAATTAGAATAATTTCCTCTGTTTTTCAGCAAAATCTACAAGAGGAATAAAAGTTACACCCCCTTCCCCACAAAGCCAACAGCTACGATTTTAAACAAAACCCAGGAACAGATCTGATGAAAAAGATCTTAATGAAGCTCAGGATGTTTACATTTATGACTAGATTTGTGTCTGAAAATGGTAGTTACATTTCATTGAGAGACAAGCTCAAGTGTGGCCAGCGAGGGTCCAGCCCCTCACAGTTGGGGTATCTCTGCAGTACCTCTACTCCATCTCCTGACCCATGGTCCAATGCCTCCCACATGTGGGGCTGTGCCCCAGCTGTATGGACCTGAAGCTTTGCCCTTCTCCAGGGGCAGGGATTATCATCACAGTCTTGCCCAGCAGCCCATTAAGCCTGCAGCTTCATTCAGGACACTTGGGTCAGACAGATTTATGTCTCTGTAGTCTCCATGTTTGCTTTATCCAAACAGGAGAAAATAATTGGCTTTGCATATTGCTTGCAGACATCAGACAGGAAACTGGGAGCATTTTTCTTCCCACCCCTCTTTTACCCTTCCTACAACACCTTACTGGGCTTTGGCATCAGAGAATCAAACTGCATCATCAGCTTATTACATCTGACCACTTTATTTTTAAAGGTCTACGAACACAAAAGGCTGTTGAGGTTTTTTCAACTTAGCTTAGCATTTGTGGCCATCAGCTCTTGTGTTTCTTTGTAATAAACTTATTAAAATTGTGTGTTTTGGTTCTGTGGATTTATTACCTGGATGCTTTTCAAAGTCCTAATCTTGTTTTTTGAGACCTTAAATTGTTAGAGAGTTTGGGTTAATCTTTTTGTCTTTTATATTCTCATCATTTTGGTCCACTAAAAATATAGTCTAAATAATTGGCTTTACTCCTATCTTCCCTACTTAAAATTCTGATAACTTAAATGTGGGCAAATTCTTCTTTGAAGCCAATTAAACTGAAGACTTTTGTAAAGAACAGGACTTGAAGTAGAAAAAAAAATCAGATACAATATCATATATAAAATAAAGTGGGATTCCATTCCTTTTACCACAATAACAGCCTTGAAGGGTTTGCTTTCACAAATAATTCACCCCTAGTGAAAGTGATATAACTCAGCTGAAACCAGTGGAGTTTGCAACAGCTCTGAACTTTGATTCACTGTACTGCTCAAATAGTTTAAACTTTCCTCAGCATGTGATTTAATAAAGACAAAATGGGACCATCTATCCTAGCTGCTACCAAGTAATTTAATACACCCTCTTTTCAGCTATAGATAAACAGAAAATACTATGACACGTCTACATCATCTATGGAAATATCCACTTGAGAAGGAGGCTGCCCTGGGAAGTCTTTCTAGACTGAAATGTATACTTAAGCATATGCTATTGCTACCATGAGAGACATGAAAGGTGGGGCTCACCTCTTGAGGGATTCCAGCTAAGACAGCTTCATCTAATTGTTTCTGATCATACAGGTAAAAACCAACTCCTACCAGTCATTTCATGCCTGTGTGTTTCATGCCAAGAAGCAGACCCTAGGGTAGCTCATCCTCTCCAGCTGTTGGACCAGGACAAGGTGGAGAAAGAGCCATGGGGACCAGAGAGGATGGTATCCATGGCTGTACATAGCACTGTGTGATAATGTTGGCGTGCCAACCAGAAGTTTGCCACCACTGGCCTAGATTAATTAGAAATACATATGGTTTAAGTACATATTCCAAAATAGATAATATTAAAAAAAACCCCAAAAAACTGAAGGAGATGAAACCTTAATATTTAGATATTTCCAGATGATTTATATGTGATTTATTCCTCTGTGTTTACTTGAGGCTCAGCAGACTGCTGAAGAGCAAACCAATGTGCCTTATTTCCCATTTTTATAGCCAAGGATGACTTACATGCTAAGTATAGGGCTACTCAGTACTTCAGCTCACTCTGCCCATCCCAAGCAGGTACAAGAAAACCTGGAATAAATGCAATTGTTTGCTTTTCATAGTGCTGGTGTGGTTTTCAGAGGTATACACACAAAGTTATTTCTGTGTCTTCACCATTACTGCCATTTCTGAGGCTGATATGTGCAAAGAGCTGGTTATAAGCAGAACTAACCACCTGCCCAGGCAACACACCACGTTCTGGCATGCCCACAATGAGAAACCAGACCTTATATGTTAATAACTGAAGGAGCCAATATCTTGGGGCAAACCAGACATTACCAGGAAGAGGACGTGAACTTTCTAGGAAATAACTCCCTGAAAAAGCCAGTAATAACAGAGAGGCTATTAAATATACCATACCTGCTGTCTTGCTTTATTCACAGAGAAATCCTAGAGGTATTAATTCAGCTAAATTAAATTTACTTTAAAGTTTTTAAACATTAAAATTTGCAAGTTACTTTTAAGAATAACATAGCCAGGCATTTCAGTCAGTGATTCCAATAACCACTCATTTTATATTTCATTTAAGAACATACCTTTCCTATCACAAATATTAAAAGCAAGCAATAAACTACTATTTTTATTCTGTTCTCTACCAGTGAAATGAAATGGTTGGGTTTGATGGACCTATGCTACTAGATGATTGCTACAAGGAAAATCAGAATTAGCCCCAAATTAATTTTTTTTTCAGACAAAACCTTTAGAGAACAGCTGGCAAAAGTACTCACAGCACCTGTAATCATTTATTAAACCAATGTCAGAAATTGTGCGTTCACTCCATGAGGCAATTCCCTAGTCCTTAAAAATGGCATGGGAGAGAGATAGGAGCTCTTCAAAGAGCAGCTAAAAATAATCAGTAGGCCAACCCAACTGTGAAAAAATTATACAGAAGATTCTTCAAAGAACACTGTTATTAAAGGTTTCTCCTAAATGACCAGAAGCAAGACCTGTCCATTAAGATTGTAGTTATTATTGGTAAGATAATTAGCTTCTAGAAAGCTTCTTGGAGTGTATGCAACTTCCTTTCTTCTAAGCAGAAGTAATATTATTTCCTCTCAGAAATGAATTTCATTTGCCTCCTTTACATCAGGGCCAAAGTAAACATACAAGAAACCTCAAGGCCAAATATATTTTTTTTAAAGGCAAAAAAGGACCCCTATTCTTTAATGCTTCTTACCGGTTTAAAGCCATACAATTCATCATTTTCTCCCCATGGAGGAAAAGGTTTCTAGCTAAGCAGAGAGGGCAGATGTTACCGAATCAGGATCTAGGTGTACAGAACAATTTTGGCTGTCACAACTGTCACTGCACTAAACTTACAGCTGTCTGGCCACCACATAAAGATTCATAGCCTTCACTTAAGCATCCAGCCATATATACTCATATATACACATATATATACTGTGAGCAACTTGCCTCTGGCTGTGATCCTTAAAACCAGATGATCTAAAAGGTGCTACCTCAACATAGTATGTTAAAGCACCATAGGCAAGTGCCCAAAGCTTTCCAACATGAAATATTGCAGATATGAGTGTGATTTAAATTCTACATCTTGAGGACCTGTACATCTTAAAACACATAAGAAGAACAAAGAAACACCACCTTCAATTGTGATAGAACCAGTGATAAAGTAACCCTGTTCCACTACACATTACGACAGACTAAGAGAACACTCAAACAGCTTTTGTTTCACACCTGAACCGGTGGTTTCTGTCATCTCTAGAGCTCTTAATTTTTCCAGGTTGCTAGTGCAGGCACGTGGATGACCTCCTTACTCCAAACTACATATTTTTGAATTTATAGACTGGAAACTCTTCACCAAAAATCACAACAAAGCACAGAACAGGGACCATATTTTTTTCTGCTTGTTCTAGTAAGCATAAAGAAAGGCATTCTTAGGGCTTGAAATTAAAATAATAACCTCCCTTTCATTAAAGATATGAGTCAATAAGAGAGAATACAAGTTTTGCTTCAACATTAGTACAGTACCTGGGATAGAGAAACTTGTTCTCAGCTTCAGCTCCTGTTCTAAGCTCAGTTTGCTTCTTTTATCCACTAAATATGGAACAGGAAATGCCTAGATTTAATTCAGGTGTTCTAAAAGATTCTGTCATTAGGAAGCTGTTTGTTTTCATTCTGTTGGTAGCAGTAGTTGTTAGTATAAAGTGAAGCACAGCTGAATCCTTTCAACTCATCCTCCTTCTGCTGTGGTGAGGCTTTCCATTGCCTCACTCTTCCACATCAGGCTGTTTTTCTGGGGTCATTTCCTTCTGGTCCCATGTAGCATTCAAAAACCAGAGAGGAGGAATGTTTCCTTTAGTATTTGAATTCCACCTGCTGTGTATGCTCTAACCTGAACCTCTGCGGAGCTGCTCACAACTTGCAAGAGCCTCCTTAAAGTACAGCTTCCTACACTGAACCTTAGAACTACAATGTAAAAATAAGGAATCTTTCACCAAGGGATAAAAGGTATTAGTAGGGTACCTCTTCCACCTCTTTTTGGGATATGTTTTAAAAGAAAGCTTTATTTCACATGAAGTCTAATATGGCAGATACACCTGTATGTGCATGTATATATTTGCATACTCAGGCAGGATAACTTAAGGAAAATAGATATCAAATACTTGTAGGGTGAAATCAGAACTTGAGCTTCTAAAACCAAAGCACATCTGGATTGTAGAGGTTTATAGGATTGTTAAGCAGTCAAGGCTGCATTTTGAAGGCTGGAGTTTCCAGTTTGGCTGCTAAGCCCTACCAAGCCTTGTTGGAGATGTCCCCTGCCTTTTGTGGAGCTAGGTCTTCAGTTTTATAGACCCTGGGGCCAGGAGATAAATTTTCTGGTCTGAGTTGCTTCCTCTCTCTCCTAACACCCCTCTCTGTTCAGGAAACAAAACTTTTATCACATATCCTACTCTCTTTCCACATAATTAGAAAAGCTATATCACAAATTAACAGTTCTTCACTATTTCTTAGTTCTTTGGGGTCTTTTTTGGCAGTTTTAGTGGCATCAGACTTATTATTGGAATATGGCAAGTGGGGGGCATATTTGCTCACTGTATTTACTGTTTTCCTGTTACTATGACTTCCCACTCCCTCCCCAGACATTTAATCCACACACCAAATAGCGAGTGGATGGAGAAGAACACATCAGTTAGGTACATTTGCCTTTTTTTTTCATGCTGAGTCCTACGTTGCTCACAGCAGAGCAGTGCAGTGGAGGAAAATGCTGCTCAGAACTCTCAATAAGAAGCATAAGCAACTTAAATTCCAGTTTGGTCCTGTTAATATAAAATAAAACTGTTGTCAGCACCCAGCACTGATGATCTACTGCACTACTCTGTTCTTTCTCCTAATTGGCTGTTTCTCCTAGGACAACAAGGTCAGCACTCTGGTCATGCTTTATATGGAGGCACACATCTTCTCTGTAGCTAGAAAACTTATTTCATTGCCCAGGTGTTAAGCTGGTACCCAACCTTAAGCCAGACACTTTCTTTCAGATTATTTCATTTTCCTTGTACTTGTGTGAGGAAATTTATCCCTCTCAATCCCACAAGGACAGGTTCATCCAGGGTTATTTATTCTCTAAACTCTCTGCCTGGAAATGGCTGTACAAGTCTCTGCCTCTGCTACACCAATCCTCAACCACCTCCCAGCAGTTCTTAAATCAAAGAGGAAATTTTTGATGGAGATGTCAGTAACAGACAAGTAAAAATGATGTGGATGTCAAGGCTGAAGAAAGGTAAAAATATGGGGGGAAGAGGAGCTAAGCCAAACCATAGGGAAGTCCATGAGGCAATAGCCTCTGAGTGCCAACAGTAGCCATTCAGCTTTTGCTATGGTGAACTACAGGCTCTGCTTGAGGCTCTTCAGAGCTAACAAGGCCACAGTCTTCCCATAACTTTCATTTCTCACCTCTCTCATACCCTTTAAAATCTGTGTTTATAATATTTTTTTTAAAGGGGTGAGAGAAAGGAACAGGCAATCAATTGATCATTAATCTCCCATCTTACTGTCAGAAAGGAAAATAATCTTTCGACAGAGTTAATTTAATTATTTTTATGAGAGACTTAAATCTCATTAAGAGCATTATTTAGTAACAGAAAATCCAGTGGAAGGCAAAACTAAGCCTGTCTTCAGCTGAGCATTCCCAGCTCTCCCGCCCTGCTCCTTGAACAGGGCTTGTGCAGCCATTGCCACCCTACTTCCAGGGACAAAAATCACAGCAGCAGAAGAAAAAGAGAATGGGCTGCTTGAAAACGAAACAGCAGAAAGTGGATGCAATTTTAAAGCCACATAAGAAGTTTCAATTGCCTGATAGTAAGTTAATTTGCTTTAGGTGGCTGAAATCATGAGCTGCTTTGTGTGGGGCTTCTCAAGAGAAGCTTGGATCAACTGGTAATTGAATATATGGATGTCTGGTGCACCTATTCCTGATATCTTTAGGCAGATGAAAAATGCAAATGTTATCCAGACAGATTCTGTTTAGATAATACAATTAGCTCCAAATGAGAATTGACCGCTTTCCAAGAGGCCACAACAAGTACAGACTATTACTCATCCTCTCCTTTCTAGGATGGAGGTTTCCACTGAGGCCTAGCAAAACAACAGGAATTTAAAATGCGAAGTATCAAAGGGTTTTTTCAGCACATGCACAGATTTCTCTCAGGACACGATGGGAAATGCTTTTAGGTGCTACAACTCTAAGGTGTTTAAAAGCTCAGATGCCTGTTGAGATCAATGTATGTGTAAAAGACAACAAAGGAACTACAAGTTCTGGTTGCTGGGAGTCCTGGAAACACAGAAGCAATGATGTCCTCAGGTCTGCCAAGGGAGGCTTGATAAGAACATCCATATCTACATCCTTGGAGCATTTGCACTCCAAGGGATGAAGTACATGAGGGGGCAGTGGGGAAGCAGGGCTGCATCCTGTTAGTATCTAGTGGTTAAGCTCAGAAAAACAGAGACATAAAAAGAGGAGTAATGTGTACAAATAAACCCTTCTGGAGGAACAAAGAAACCTCTGCCTGGAATCTGGCCCTCATGACAAATCCTTAATCCATAATGCTTGCCTCAGCCATGTTCCAGGGCTGGGTTTATTGACCTAAAATGCTGCGCACATGCGAGAGCATTTAAGAGAGGCATGTGCTTCATGTCACACTTATCTTTTTGAACAGGAAAAAGGAGGACAATTGGTTTTCCTCCATGTTCCAGTTTCAGCCAAAATCTGAAAGGAATAATAGAGTAGTATCTAGGTCTGCTCCTTTAGGCAGTTTTTATGCTAGATAAAATTCAAACCAGAAACTATCCTACCATAAAAACAAATGCAGAAAGATAAAAACTTCGTAGCAGAAAGTGGAAAATGATGGTTATATACTGGATTTCCCTGTATTTGAGTGTCAGGATGAAAGTCAGGAAAAAGAGAAATTGAGCTATAACATTTGGAGCTGGACTGACCATGCTGAAAGTTTTGATTTGCACCCCAAACTTCTGGGTTGTTAGTAAAGAATATCTCAAGACAGAAAAATCTCACACTGAAAGAATGTGAGATCAGGTCAGCAAGGGAACACTTCCTCACCATGGCATGAAAGGTTGAATCTGAAGGTATTACCCAACCCAAGTACAGAGCTGAACCAGGATCAGAGCAATATCAAAGCAAAACGTGTTCCCTTCAGAAACAGTTGTCATGCTGAAGATTTCTGCTCACTATTTTTAATATGAAGAGACTGAGCTGAAATCCAGAGTTATTATGTTTGGTTTATTAATTTACTCTGTTTGCTCAACCTCATATGTCAGGAATTTCAGAGCATCACCAGAAGTACAGATGTCAGCAGTTGGCAGCCAGTGATTTCTGGCTGCTCAGAGGTCATTTTTCTCTTGGATTCCCCCTGTGAAAGGTTTGAAATTCACCGTTAAACAATGTTGCATTTCATGCCTGCTTGCTACTCCAGGTCCAGGAACTAAATTTCTTCTGAATAGTGTAACAGTAAAAGTCAGAGAAGCTGTTTGATTTTTGATGTTGGATGGTTTGTATGTATGACTGCAATGTCATAAACTGTTTGTACCTGTGATCAGATCACACATCATAAAACAGCTAACACACATTTCTGCCTACAAATGGATTTAAAAAAGGAACAACATGGTTAATTTTTTTCCTTCAAAATAGGAGGTTAACAATTAAAAAACAATTACTGATTTTGGTTTTCAAAGCAATATTTTGTACTGATTTTATTTTTATTCACAAACTGTGGGTTGCTAGATACATCCAAAGAAATCTTTTCCATCCCTGTATTATCACTTCATTACATTTATATACTCAGAGCTTAGCTTGAACTATGCAGGATTGAACAGCAAAAATGGTAGTCTCTGCTCCACATTTCAAGTTAGCTAAAAGGTTAGGAAGTCCTGCATTTAAAGGAAGTGAATCTGGCTTATGAGAAAAAAAGTAAGTTGGACTTAGGTTATTTTAGTACTTTACAAAATATGAGCCATTGATGCCATAGATATGGAAATGAAAGAGAAACCTCCCAGAAAAGCTACAGCTCTTGCTTGTGCTGCTCTAGTAGCAAGCAATAAGGCAACACCACACCAAAAATAAACTAAAAACTAAACAAAAAATAATAGATTTACTTTTAGTGGAAGACTTGATGCTTTTCCTAAAGTGCTGCTACTGAAAAGTTCAGCATTGGAGAAGATCATGCTGGATGTCCGTGCTACAGAAACTCATTTTCTCACCCTGAGGCAGGAGAGTGAAGGATGTGAGTGAGCATAAGGCAGATCCACTGATACCTTCTGTGCCTGACCAGCAGCTGTGCAAACCCCCTTTGTGCTGGGAATAAAGCTCTCAGCTGGGACCAAATCACACAGCTCACTCAACAGTTCTTGCAGTAGCGTATCTGTGAGCTGCCTTGTACACAGAGCTATGATTTAAGGGTATATGTATGAAAACTGTCTTGCTATATACTAATATATATCACTTTAAAACAAACACAGAGCTTTTATTGTGCTTTTCAAGCAGAAGTAAAGTATTATTTTATGGCCATTGTTAACTACAGCCCTAAGTTTAAATGTCTTACCCTAAACCCTAAGCATGTCTGTGTGTCTAGAGTAAAGACCCAGGAATGACTCTTAGCTCCCAATATAAAGTTCTTTTCACACTGAAAGTCTATGAACAGACACCCATTGAGTGTACCAGAGGTCTGTGATTTGACCCAGACAGAAATTTAATAGAGACATTTCATCTGTTCTGGAGACATATTTTAAAACAGAGATACTGTAATTATGAAATTGATTTTTTTCAAAAGGTGAGAAAACTCACAGCCACTTTCCTGACATTTAACCAAAGAGCTCATCACACAGATGAACTTAATAGTGTGGTATTATGTGTTGATCATCTGAGTTATTGCTGATGAGCATATTCTATTATCAACAATAATTAATCAGCTTTAAAAAGTCAGTATACAGTGTTTTTCACCTCCAATAAATCAAGCTGCATAAAAACATAAACATACAAGAGAATGTTTATAGATGGAAACTCTGACCTAAGGCTTTAAACAGACTCAGACCACCAGAGTTTTGTCCTCTTGTGCTTCACATGCCCTATGCAAACAGTTGCCTGCATGGCACTGGTGACTCCTCAGAGCAAATCCCAAGCAAAACCCTTTGTGACACTCTCCTTTGGCAAGGAGAGTGACATCTGATACAGCAATAATGTGTCTTAAATCAGTGAGTGAATTTTTGGACTCAGAAGGAAAATGCTGCTCAGTAGTTGCCCTGATAACTTTCTGTTATAATTTTAAGCATTTCTGAGTGTCTACACAGACAAATGCCCATGATACAATTTGTAGCAGTGGCACTCATTCCAGAATAAATTTTTTAAATAAAAGGACAAGAAAAGTAATGGAGCTTTTTTCCTAAAGCTACTGACTGGGCATTAGGGATGAATGGAAGAGGAAAATTAGGGAAAGGGCTGGAGCAATCAACTAAACTAACCTGGCAAAGTCAGAATAGACATTATTTCAACGAGGAAAGAGTTTCCATGCAAGCAGCATAAAACCAGGCTTGTAATTTAAGTAATACAAAGTGCACAAAACAGAAACAAAAGATGAGGATTATATTATTTTGTTTGCTTCAACTTCCCTTGGGACAAATAATCCCCCTGAAGGAGGTGGCAAGCTCAGAGTTTCAGCCCTTTAACATTGCATTACCAGGAAAAGAAGAGGAAGGAGAGATGGGACACAAGACGGCAAGTCCATTTAATGCATCCCTACAATTTTACTTCAAAATACCATGGATGCATTTTAAGAAAGTATATATGTGTATTTCCTACTGGAGCATGGTTTATATAACGTGTTTCAAGACATGCTTCCATCAAAGCAATTCAACCCTAAGCAGAGGAAATCTATTTGAGAGATTTTACCACCTGGCATGAGATTCACTTAGAATCATAGAATGTTTTAGGCTGGAAGGGACTTCTAGAGGTCATCTTGTCCAACCTCCCTACACAAGTAGGAACATCTCTACCTAGGTAAGGCTGCTCAGAGCCCCATCAAGCCTGACCTTGAATGACTCCAGAGATGGGGCCTCCACCACCTCTCTGGGCAGCCCATTCCACTGATCTATCACCCTAATATTAAAGAACTTTTTTCTAATATCCAGTCTAAATCTTTCCTTTCCTAGCTTAAAACCACTACTCCTTGTCCTATCATTACAAACCCTTTTGAATAGACCTTCTCCCGCCCACTTTGAGGTGGCTTCTGAGGCGCAAGCATTCACTGGGCCTTTCTGTCAGAGTTCCTTGATGCAAAAAAGAGATCTGGTAGAGGCATATAGGTATTTTCTCAGCACAGCTCAGCCTTAGATATTGATTTAAACCACTAGCTGGTTTTGAAAGCTTCATGCTACCTTCTGGACCTACATGAGTTAGCAGCAGTAAAGGTGATTTGGTAGAATTAGTCTTTTAGACATAGATTTTAGACCCTCCCACAGAAAGCTTTAAAACCGTTGTGAACATCTTAGTCTTGGCCTAATAAATCAAAAAGACATTCTGAGTTTTAAAATTTATGCTCTCTCCTAATAAAAACTCCAAGATAGCACAGCAACTTCCTCCTCTGTGTAAGCATGTGGCTTTTAGTGATCTGCTTTAGGGGCTCAGGAGGCTGAAGCTCAAGACATAGTCAGCATGTTGCTGACATTACGAACGACAGCTGAATAGTGGTCAGATGGTATAACAAGAACAAATGTATACATATTAAATCACATATACACATTATATTCCTACAAATATATTGCTGTTGAAGAATAACATTTGTGTTAGTTTTTTGCATGTGATGCTACATGATAGAAATAGGTATAAATAAATAGATTCAATACATATATAAAATTAAAATATATTTAAAATACTGTTTAAAAGAATATGAAAAGGAAATTCCCTGGATAACTACCTCAGTTCATAGAGGGTACATGTGTTTTCTCAGTGGGTCTTTCAGTCTACTCATGAAAACCTTAACATTGAGTATCTCACCACAATCCAAAGTTCACAAAATCTATTCCCATCAACTTCAGCTGAGGGTGGAAACAGACCTAGACTTGTTACATGAGCCTCAATTTCAGGTGAGGATGGGGACATGCAGGTGCAGGGGACCCTGTGCTGGCTGTGGGAGCAGAGGAGTGAGCTGGGACACTGGTTGCCTGGGCACCAGCACCCTGCTGATGGTAGTGGTGGTGGCACAGGCGCCTGCCCACACACACTGGGTTGCAGTGCTGATCCCCAGATGAAATCACCAGTTAGTTATTTTGCTCTGGCAGAACTCCGTGTCCTTTAGTCTGCTTATAGAAACATAGATAGGTGACTATGGAGTCTGTAAAAGTTGTTTACATGTCTTTTATGACTTTGTTTTTTAATGGAAATGGTATATTCTGTCATTTCAGTCAAAAAGGCTCAAACATTTACTTTGGAAAGAAATCATAAGGAGTTAGAGCTGTCACTGAAGTGCAACAGAGATAAACGTTACTTTATGGTAATTAATTGATAAAGCATATTAAAAAGTTCCAAACAAAAAAAAATATCTTGTAAGCCTGAGGTAATCTCTTTTATTTCTCTGCCATGAATTCCCTCTCTATCCTTCACACAGGGAGAGAACAAGTGGATTCATTTTGGTCTCTGGCACAGCAGAGATGTTATAAACACTACTTTTTTACAGCCTCTTTAGCTCATTAAGGTATCAAAAGTTTCACTAGACTTCATTCTATGTAGGATGCTAGGCACTGTTGGACATGGGACACTTGGCAGAGGCTTCTTGTGTTTTACTTGCCAAACCTCTAATGAGAAGTTTGCCTTTGAAGTTTTTGCCTACTTGCTGTAGGACCACTGCATCCTACAGTAATCCCATTTCCAACCAAAAAGCTTAACTAGGAGAAGGCTTTTTGACCCATCTAATTCTTGGAGGCACAGACTGTGTTGCTTTATGTCAGGGAGGAAAAAATACGACTCTGATTAATCTGATACCTGTGTCAGCAAAGGGTTGTTGCTTTTTCAGCAGCTGTCTACTGTGGAGAATAGCTCTAAATCAGTTTTCTTGTCTCTTAATGCTCTTAAAAAGGAGCAAGTGAGAAAGCCACTACACCCTAGAAAGTTCTAGCAAAAGTTTCGTCACAGTGAGAAAGCTTTTTATGGTCTTGATAGCGTGTTGAAATGATGATCTTGGAATCATGCTTAATGGACCAATATGGGTTACAAATTGGATCAATATTCCATATTTTTCAAGAGAAACCTGTTTATTAGGCTGTTAACAACTAAGTTTCAAATATTCCTGGCTTGGAAATGAATAGAGGTAGTTCATACTTTGCCAAAAGCTGGGGAAAGCGGTTGGTCTTTGCATGTACTATGAAGATATCCAGGAAGACAAGGTTTTTGAACAAGCTTGTTCTTGCAACCCAACAGGGAACATTTATTGACCTGTACTGGAGACTAAAGCACCATAATGTTGCCAGAAAAAATTCACGAGTCAGCTCACTTAAAGGAAATTCAGCTTAGGTGTCTCTACTTACCCATGCAAACTTCTCTTCTGTTGTTTTGTGCTACAGATCCGCACCACTGCTCATGTTGTGGATGTCAGGCACAAGGAATTACAGTCTATGAAGAGTGGACTGCAGTTACCCAAGGAAAAAAAGAAAGAAATGTAGTAAACCTTATGAACTGATTATTCCTTCTCCATTCTGGCTGTCCTTTAATAGAAATTTTATCAATTTCTCCCCTAACCATCTCTTTTTCTTCTGTTCAGCCACCCCCACATCTCTTTTTAAAGCCATTTCAATTTATTTTTTTTTTCCAGACTGTTTAAGTCTCACTCTTTCTGCACCATGCAAACCAGTTCTGATTTACTGAATATCAACTATCTTTATGCTTCTGGATATTCTCATGTTGAAACTTACTGAGGGTCCATCCTGTTATGTGGGATTGTTGTATCTATATTTAGATTTATTTTTTTTACTTTCATAGTATTTGAATGACCCAACAACAACAAAAAAAACCAGTTTTGTAATGAATAACAGTTATCCAGAATTACTTCACAATGGTAGGCAGGTAAAGACTCCATTATTTAAAATCAGAAGATTTTTGTTGAATAAGGAAAAGGTTTTGTGCATTGTGTCTTGAGAGGTTTTGCCATGAGTTTTTCTCTCACGTCTTAAGTATGAAGCCTTCTGAACATGCTCAACGGCTGAGGTCTCTGCAGGATGTCTTCATGTAAAGAATAAAACCTAAGGCTCCTATTGTCCTGATCACTGTCTTTCAAAACACAGCAAACATTAGGAAACTCATATTTAGAGCCTTATGTCTGTGAAACCTGAAGAAATTAATTTAAATAATGTTCAGAGGAAAGATGTATTACAAATGGAGTTTCGCCAAATTAAAGATCAAAAGTCACATGAAACTACATGAGATGGGAACATTTTGTTGTCCTATTCATAGAGTGTTAATAGAAAGATAATAATAGAAAAATAGATGAAAAATTAAAAGGTCAAATGTTTTGTTTGCTCTCAAATTGGTGCATAGATTGAAGCACAGACTTACACAAAATAACAAAGATATATACACTGTCCTCAAAAGCTGTGAAAAAGCTGCGCTATAATAATTATGCCTTTTGTGTAACAGTTAATATTTTTCTATTTTACAGACAATTAAGATATGTGGTTACTTCTCAGTCATCACATTAGCATTATTATTTCTTCAGAGTTTTTTCTCTGGCTCCATACACTTCATGCTCTAGATACTACAGTTCCCCGTACTTATAAATGATTTACACAGATTACACAATGCTTCATTTATGTTTAAAAATTATACAAATGCACTGGAGTATGAATTGGGAAAACAGAGTCAGCTTTATGTAGTACATTTTCCAGTTTCCATAGTATTTTCCTAATTCTGTCAAGTTAATTCATGTACTGCTAGACACTTGACTTTTAAACAGACTCCAATTGTTTGTTCAAGAGAATTATAATGAATGTTATTTGTTCCCCTTCATTATTAAGCATTTGTAAATGACAATAGTCATCTTTCACCTGAAGAAAATAGCTTCCTACAATAGGAGAACCCTGGTTCTCTTCCTCAAAGCTATGTGTTTTCTGTCATGAACAGTACCCTCATAAAACCTAACCATAGGAGGGAAGGAAGAAGACATACCATAGAATTTCATTGACTGACAGCATTTTGACAATAGCAGTACACTGATACTATTGCTGATACAGAACTTCTTTAATTTCCATTTTGTTTTCTCATATCTTTTCACAGATCCTTTCCTACTCTTCTGTTTCACCTCTCACCAGACTTAGTGACTGCGCTGGACTTTATATTGATGCCAGATGGTATTTCAGTTTAAATCATTGAACTAGCCAAAGATTTGACCATACAGATTATGCTGAAAAGTACTGGGAGGCTGTGCTCCACTGGGATGAATAATCAGAGACTTGTATCCCAGTATGGAAAATAACCACCAGGGAAGGTCTTGGAGGCAGTCAGGCTCAAAAAGAAAAATTTGGAAGCATATCCAAACCATTGTTAACAGAGCCCAAGCAGTTCCAGCTTTTCCTGGGTGGTTATTATAGAGCTGACATCTCCCTGGGTATTTCTGTCCCCTTTTCCTCCTCCAGTATAGCTAGGAGTATAAGGATGCTCACCTGACCACCACACCGTGAACATCACCAGGACCCCAATATTCCCCATTCTCTCCTCCAAAATATCCTCATTCTACTTGCAGCCACCATCTGCACCTGGTAAGTTTGGTGAAAGGAGGGACAGACAAGCAATCAATAGAATGATTTTACTTGCAGGAAAGAGTAAGCAGGATGCTGATAAATAAGGCTGAGCTTGACTTTGAAACTGGAAGATGACCTCGAGACTAGATATTTTAACATAACCTTTCTGCTCATAATTAATGCTGAGCCTAGTAATAAATGTAGCATACTTATTTTCCTGTGCTTAATGTCTTCACCTGATGCGTATCTTCTTTCGTGATGACCATGAACAAAGTCTCAAGCTCACCATTGGGCTTTACCTGTGCTGTGAACTCCACAGGATGGGGCAGCTAACATCATGCTTCCTCTTCACTTGGATCCCATGGCTGATCCATCTGCAGCCAACAAGGAGAAGGTCTGTCCCACAAACAGAAACACGTATCAGATGCAATGAACACTTCCATAGCTACATTTCCAATACATAAAGAATATTAATTAGTTTTATTTACATCTTTGGATTTCCACAGCTTGCATCTGTAATGATGACCTTCAAGTTTGGCATTTCCTGGCAGTTAATGACCTGTGAAACTGAGGCCTGGTGGTTTCACCAGTACCTTTTACCCCAACCAGTCATTAGCTGTCAGGAAATGCCCTCCCCATTGGTCATTACTCCTTCATTATGTTCATTGATTCCAACTGTGAAATGCACCCTGGGTGCATTTTAAAGCACTACAGGAGTGTGTCGATGAAAATATTAGTGATGACCTTTTTTCTCTCTAATGGGTGCTGTATGCTATTTGCACTTTTGGAGTTAAGGCTATTTCAACTTTTTTCCATTATATAATTCTCCCCCCTCAATGGTTTATAACTGTGCAATAAAAATTCACTCAGTTTGAATCTTGGCAAACGAGGTTTTAAGTTGGAAAAAAAAAGTCACTCAAGCCAAGTTGGAGCTTAAAGAGTGTAAAATATAAAGAAAACTGAATTTTCTGAAATACATTTTTGTGCTTGTAGAAATGAAAAACAGATTAATTCTTTAAATTTATTGAACTTTGATTGCCATACACAAAATAAGTTCACTGTCGAGTGTGTTTTCCTTAGTCCAAAAGTACAGGCAAGTTAGATATATTACTTATTGTCAGACTATGGAATGGGGAAAGGTGGTACCTAGGAAAGAAAAATAATCATATGAATAATTAACTTGAAATAAAGCTCATAATATGAGGTTTCCCCAAGGTTGCCTGCTTAAGTAACAAGGCAAAGCATTTATTTAAATGAAATGCAATCAATCTCCCTGTCTCAAAAAGCCAGGGGCAAACTTTGCTCTCAGGAACACACTATGCATGATATATCATATTTTTATCTGATTTTTATTTGCCACTAGGACATCTTCAAGGGATCTACATGAAGCAAGGTGCTCTGACACATCTCTTGGTTGCTTTAGAAACACTTTTGAGATTGGCAATGTAGACTGCAAAACAGCCAGCACCTCTGAGTGAGGGCACCTAAATAGACCCAATGGTACAATGGCAAAAAGGAAACCTGCAACACAAGGTGCTGCTCACAAGACATTACTTTGCTGTGGCTAAAAAAACGCCCTAAAAATGTCATGTAAGACAGATGAATTATTTTTATTTATCATTTTGATCTGAGTGAGGGAAGGTGCAGAAAACAGGAAAGCATCTCAAAGTGCCCAGAATTCGGTCTTTCAGTTGTGGGAAACAGATAAAGGATGTTTCAAAGACAAGCAGATGAAAAGAACCTCAGTTTGCATACACGTGAAAAATGTCTCATTTGATATCTTCACACAATCTGTTTTAAGGCTCTTTCCTTAAACACTGAAGTACAGAATTGTATTGAAGTAGAGAATATGTGAGTTCTGGAGTTATTAATGAAAGGATTTTATCTGCAATCATTGTAAATAAGTGCTAAGACAAAGGCTGAGTTATAAAATCATAAAGTATTTAGTTCTACTAGTGACCTTCACATATGAAAAATAAAAATGACTAAGAAAATGAGGAGAAACATGAGCAGAAAGCCAAGATCTAAAGGAAATCCAACTGTATCAGGTCCTGCACTGAACTCCAGAAGTAGTTCAGATGCTCTGAACTTTCCTCTTAGTGAAACAAGTGCTCCCCTGTCCAGTTAATCACCAATATTTTATTTAGGACCTTCTTTTTTTTCAGATCAAAGAGGCTTTTCAGCAATCTGCACTTTTTTGCTCAGCCGGTCTAAAAGTCAGTTTCTGGGACTGAACAACCTCCACCCATTCTTATTTCCAGTTATGAGATTAACGCAAATACATCTGAAATTTGCCACTTCATCCATTACACTATAAGCAAAGATGAGCAAAATCTAAGCAGCCAATTATCCTTTTCCCCTCACCTCAGCAAAGCATTTACAGTTTCATATAAAGAAACAACCTTTTTTTTTCCCCTTATATTCAGTAACCAATGTCATTGGGATGCTGAAAGCTGGAAAGAAGCATGGGAAGGAAAGAGCAGTGAGATTAACTACTGTTCCAGCTACCATTTATTCCTGTACCAAAAATGGGACAGATTTTCCCACCTATTCATTTACTTGCCTTTATCACATTATCTACTCCCTAAAGGGGAGCTGTGCTCACAGGGTACTTTTGAACAAAATACTTCAGATTTGGGAAGCTGAAGAAGGCTTCCTCAATGCAGTTTCCTTGTGCATTTCCTCTCCAGAACAGCAAGCCTTTATAAAATGCCAATGTAGACCCCAAAAATACTGCTTAATGGTTAGAATAAAGGTCCAAGAATCACAGTTCCTGATTTTTATTGTTAAAGTTGCATTGTTAACATTGTCACATATTTGTTCTCTGGTTTTGGCAAGCCATTTACTTAATTTCTCCTGGTTTCTAGCTTTAAGTTTTACTTTATACTGATGTAAGATGTACAATATAACTAATACCTATTATGTAGCACATATTTTATAAATGTAGAACAAATAAGTGAGCAAGGTAGCCATTGTAAAGAACTCTAAAGACCTTCAGTAGAGGCATATACATGCAAATGATTCAAAATGCATTTAATAATGACAAATTCAATATTTCAAGCAATGTATTTCAATACATTGTTTGACACTGATAACAGATAACTAAAGGAGTACAATAAATTTATCCAACAGCTATAGTCTCATATATATGTTTAGTGTTGCACCAAGAATAAGCTGGTGGAATATAGACCATACTTTTCTTTGGAGATTAGTAATCATGAGAAAGTAAGAAATATATTCCATTTTGTACTGTTTCCCACAACAGTCTGACACAAAATATATTAGGAGAACTTTGGCAAGCCCCTAATATAATAAAATATTCAGTTTACAAAGCAGAAAGCGCACCCCTTTTACTTCCATAAATCTACTATAACAGGCACTTGTGGCAAAAATACATTTTTGAACACAGAGAAAACACAGATTACTGCATAATCATGATGTAATTGGTTGAGAGCCACCACGGCTGTTTTCTGTTGCAAGCCGTATAAAAGGTTTTTGACTATTTTAAGTTCAGGATGAAATGAAGTGAGAGGAAGCCTCCGCAGATTTAACTTTGCTGGAAGTCACATGAGCAAATGAAATGAGATCAACTTGTAAAGTAAAGGCAAGCTGGAGCTGGAAAGATTTCCTCATGGCTGCTGCATTACTAAGCTCAGAGGAGAACTAAAGCAACGTAGACCATTACTATGTATTTAGTGGGCTGAATGCATTGCACTGATTTCCTACCGTGTGCTCTTACATCAAGTTAATAAGGTATAGATGGTAGCTTGTTCACTGATCAGCATAGTAACGTAACCTTTAAACATACAAATAGTAATGCAGAAATTAATCCTGTTCCCAACTTACATACGGCTGTTTCTAAGAACAAAGGATTGTTCCAGGAAGAAGTATTAGAAATCACTCACAAATGTATTGCATCAATCCAAAACATTTATAATCATTTGCCTTTGGTTTTGGGCACAGGGTTTCCATTTGCACATGCACACAGATCCTCCCCATCTCCTTCTCTTTCTCTCCCCCTCCCTCTCTCATGCTTTCTTATAAAAGCAGTTGCTATTTCCTGACTGGCTTTCCTCCAGACCTGTGAACTAATTTAATTTGGCACCTTTTAACTCATTCCATTATGCCCACCACAAACCTAACCTAGGGGAAAAAAAAAAATTTTTTTAAAAAAAAAAGAGAAAAGAAAACACATGGTTGAAGGAAGGAGGTGGACAGAGAAGAAAACTAAAGTAGCCAAGGAGCCAAACGTACCAATGCTGGTGTATAAAACACACAGGGCTACCAAAGAGTATGCAACACCTTCCCATAGAATCAAAGGTGTGAGCTAGAAATGGTAGGGCTGTGCTTGTAGACTACAACTGTGCTTGCTTGCAGGCTTCCTGACCTGAGCCCAGCATGGTGCCTATGTGATATCTCTGCTTTTGAGCCCCAAGATAGCATCAGAGCTGCTTTGGAGCTGCCTCCAGCCTTTCTGAGCATCATTGCATGGGGCAGATCAATCCCGTCTCAGGAGCCTGTCCACCCCGTTATGGGACACGGCCACCCTCCCACATGAATAGGTGGAAAATCCTGGGACTTTCTGAAAGCTTTCAGATGCCTCTTCCCTCAGGCACTGCAGGGAGGGAAAGGCATCCTCACCACCCTGCCAGGTGACAACTCTCCCTTGGCAGCAAGGGGGAAACTGCAAAGTGTGACCATCACAGGTGGGCTCCTGCAGGGGTGTTGAGTCAGCAGAGCTGTGTGCTCCACCACCTCCCCAGCCACAGTCTAGCTGCGCGGGTAAAGCACCCCAATGTCACAAGGAAACATGTGGCTGCAGTGAACAGCACTGCTCCTTTCCCAGGAGTTACTAGAGCAGCTCAGAGTAGTCCTTCAAAAGATGTAAGTGGTATGAACAGTTTGAATTTGCATTATCTCCTTCCATATTTTGCTGGATGACAAAGTTCTTTACAAAGAAATTAAATATTGGCACATTTTTAGTTAAAAAAAATACAACAAACCAAAAGGAAGCTTACTGCAAACTAACAGTTTCTCATACTGCTAGGAATAAAATAACTTATCTGCTCAGTCCTTACTGTGTAAAAGCACTTCAACAGAAAAATTAAAAATACCTAAATTAGATCAATCCAGTTACATCCATTTCAACAACTGAAGGATTAGGATCCCTCATGAAAATGATGTAGAAATGGTGTGTCATGATAAGCATGAGTTGTTATATGGTGCCACCATAGAAGAATCAGTGTGGCAATATTGCTGTACTATTTCCAGGGAGAATAAACTTAAATAGAACATACTTAAATAAATAAACATTGCAGAAAATCCAGATGTATTACTTCAGTTATAATTCCTCTGCTCAAGGCTGACATTGCAACCCCCCTTTCCCACAACATGAAGACACAGCAGACATTTATGTCCCACCTCTAGCAGCCAGGCACTGGAGTCAGTGTGCCTGTGTCATGCTGAGGTCTCAGCTCCCTTACGACAGCTCCTCCTGGAGATGTCCACTGGGTACAGTCATGGTCCTTGCAAGGACAAATGTGGACATGTAGACTATGAAATGGCAGAATAGGTGTCAGCCAAGGTAGAAGAGGCCTTGGTTATGAGTACTGAATATGGCATGCATGACAATAGGAGTCATCATCAGTCAGGTTTGTGCAAGGATGTTGTGTGATACTACTCTAGACATGGCATCTCACATGGTCCACAAGGAGGATGTGAGAAAGTAGCACAAGTAGAGCAAGCAAGGAGCTAAAAATGCAGTGGGTACGCAGTCAAGAGCATCTTAGCTTTCTCACATGTGCAGAAAAATTGGGAAACCAATTAAAGGGATAGTATTTTGTTTCTCTAAGCATCTACAGTTCTGCACCGAGTCTTCTCAACGGTTTAACCACTTTGGGATCAGGAGCAGAGTTACACGTCACATGACAAATCCAGCAGTTGCAGCTGAAGTGGCAGAAATAACTGATCCACCCAGCAGAGAGTGAAGCTGACATGAAATTATATGTGAGCTCCCACTGGGATGAGGCCAGGAAGGCTGGGGAGGGGGTCCACGTTCTTCTGATGTTCTGCGACGAGATTATCTTGTATAAACAGTCACTTGAAATTCATCTCTGCATGTTATCACAGTTAGTCTTGTCAGAAGTGGTGTCTGAATGAATACAGTGATATTATACAGGACTTTCACATTTTCACAGTTCCAAAAAGTTCCCCTCTCCAACCAGTCCCACTCCCTAATGCATTAAGATTGTTGTCGCAGTGAACTAATAAAAAAACAGAAACAAAACTCCCCAAGATGCTGCTGTCTTGTAACCAGAATTTACCAGAGTTACCTATCAACATTGTGGCTGGAAAAACATGAAAGCTGCTTCTTTTTCTTCTCAGTACAGTGCTAAAGAGAAAGAAAACTGGTTTCTGGTACACAGCTGGGAGCAAGGCTATGCTTTCTGAGAATGGTCCATCTGTGTCCACCTCACCCATCAGGAGGAAAGCCACCCCTTCTCTGATGTGCATCAGACTGACAGGCATGTTTATCTTTCTTAATATGAGGTTCTCTGTTACATGAAAATAGCAACTGTAAATTATTTTCATGAATTCAGAATAACACAGTGAACAGGTGAAATGCCTCAGGAAAGACAATGAGGTCTCTTGGACAACACATCTTCCTACCTGAAATACTGATGGAGTTGGGAGCACATTAACAGCAGGAGCATAGGAAAATGGTTTTCCACACAGAGGAAAAAAGAAATCAACTTTCAGTCAAATATAGTACTGACAGCACTACAACTAACAGCAAACGCTTTTCAAATTGTTGCCTATATTTTTACAAAAGCTTTGTTAAATTTTATTCTCAGACCATCAACCAGTGAATCCTAAGCTTGTGGAGAGGTGGGTTATATACCTACTTGCAGGAAAACAAAACAACTGAAAATCTCATGGCATATGGACTGCCTTAGAAACAAGGATATAGATTCAATAGAATCGTTTAGGCTGGAAGAGACCTTTAAGATCATCAAGTCTAATTGTTAATATACAAATCTTTTAAAAAATATGTATCTGTAACTTTTACATTCACATAAAGGAGGTTCTATTTCCAGAATGTAAAATAAAGCTTAGAAAATTTGCTGATTTGTTTTCATCAGGAAAGTCTTAGCCTGAAAAACAAACTAAAAGAATAAAGCTCAAGGAAATCTCTAAAGAATGTGTTGATTAGAAAATGGTGTTGGGTAAGTTTGTTAATTAATCTCACTAACACTTTTGTCAGCAGAGTTACTCTCTTTCTTACCTGCACTGACATCTGTTTCAGCAACACAACATTCTTAAACTTGGAAAAGAAACTCAAATTCTAAAATTTCTCTTCAATAGAGCAAAATCCACATCTTCAACACCTTTTCCAGTCACCCGAGTTCACTGCAATTAACTCCTTCCATTAATATCAGTGGCCCTAATTTGAGCGTTGTCATGAGGAAAACTTTCTTTTTTATCCTTAGATGAATTGAAGAAACAAAATAGGTACAAGAAGTATACAGTTAAAGCAATATGTTACTACAGTGTTATCTAACAGTTGCAAATTATAACTTGTGATATAGAGAGGACCCTCCCAATAATATTGGTAGAAGTTATTAATGAACATAAGCGGCTGCTCATCTGTATACAAGCCCACAAACCAAAAACCCTTCTCCTTCTCCTTCACTTGTGAAATTTAAATTGTTTACAGCCCTATGACTTTGCAATAACATTCCTCCAAAGAAAAGCTTCTTTACACAATAGCTTCATATTGTTATATGACTAATAGACCCTTTTCATCCCTGTTCACATGCAGATAAGTTTAAATTAGATTTTCATGTCTCCCTTTGTATTTCTTTCAGGAATCAGCAAAATGAAAACTGAAATTTGTTTCTTTTTACTTCACTTTATGTGGAAACTGCTTTTTTTTCTTTTCAAGAAACTATTCTGCTTGAAATCTTCAGAGCAGGAGGCTGTTTTCAATATGGACAGAAGCTCTGGGGGAAATTCTCTGCATTTACTGAGGCCTGGTAGTGTTGGCAGAAAAAATCAGGAGCATCTGCAAAAATTAATGCAAAGTGGGGCAATGCATCATGAAATTCGAAGTCAAATATCTCCTCCAATTGTAGAAGCTGGGGAGAAGAGGCAGTGATTTACACAAGTCTCCTCCAAACCAGCTCTTAGAAACTTGCAAGTGTGATGTGGTTGCACTGATCTGAGCTGAGAGACCTGAGGCTATGAAAGGGCAGCAGGGCACACATGATCACTTTCCTCTCTAGTCTGAGCACAGTCTAAGGTGTTTGGTTACAGAGAAAAAGGTGTCAAATCATTAGAGGGAACAGGCTATGATGAGAGCCATAAATCTATTTAGATTAACTGAAATTTTCACCGTTTGGCTTCAAGCAGAACTAAATATTTTTTCTTGCAACTAATCTGTTTTGACTCTATGAAAAACATTTTCATTGCAATAAAGTTATTAAAGTCTTAGCACTTACTGTTTTGTAGTTAATATAGGAACTTCTTTCTCCTCGCCTGCTAGTTTCTCTGCAATAAATTTCTTTGCACAGGTCTGCTCCTTACTCTAGTTCTCTTATTACTTCATTTAAGAGAATAATTTATTTTAAACCCCAAACCAAACACAGGATTGAAGAGTAGAGGTTAAGAAATGGAATAAAAAGAAAACAGACCTTCACCTTTCATTATGCTTGTCTTAAGTATCCGCTTTATTAAACTTACTCAGTGTTTAAGTCTGGTTTATTAAAACCCATCAATGTTTAGCTTATGCTATTTTTAAAGCGGTCTGTACTGTGTAGTATTTAATAGGCTGTCCAAAGCAGATGAGTTATTCTGTTGGTTTTTTTTCAAAAAGCAAACAAATGCAGAATGCTCCAAGATATCCATTTGTATAAAACAGTTAACATTCACATAACCTTGGCCAAAGTCATATCAAGTTAATTTTATAAATCAAAATCTGAAGTGTGTTTACTGCATCTAGTATGCCTATTCATTAAAGAAGTAATCTGTTTCCCCATTAGAAATCTTAGCACAGATTGAGGCTTACATCAGTGTTTAACCATGCGCTTTATCTGTATGAAAATCTCTTTACGCTGTCACGTAAAGAAGCACCTGTCAGTAATAACATGGTTTTATGTTCTACTCCTAAAATCTCAGCTGACTTACCAAGAATCACTTATAATCAGCTCAATTATAACCACTCAGAGCAACCAATAGGAACTTTGTTAATGATTTAGGTGAAAGCAGGGTTGGCGTATAGTGAATTCAGAAGCAGAGACCAGCAGCAGCCACTGCATTTAGAATGTTACCTTCAAGTCATTGTTCCCATGATGTTCACAGGGAATGTTCCCAAAACAAGGGACATGATTTTGGCTAGCAAGTGTCACTAGGACTGAAGCAGCATGATTGGAGCATCTCCACCCCATCATCATTTTTAGAAACAGGGAATTTGGTATGAATCATGTGCCTCTCTTATTTGGTATTGCTTTCCCCTTTTTCTGCGTGTGACAGTTTGGAAAGCTACAGCAGGAGACGTAATGCCTCGATCCAGCCAGGAAAGTCCTGGTTTCTGTGGTCCTTATAAAAATAAGAAGACTGCTTAACACATGATAAGAGGAGCTATATATGATACAAAGAGATCTTCCTCATCTCTGAATAGCCAGCATCTATAACCCTAAAGACAATTGATAGCACAGGATAAATTTCTTTATTTAAACACAGGGCACCTTGTGCTGTTTTAGATGCTGATGGGACTCTCCTGCAACCTGGCCAAAAATGCAGAGCAATTTTTTAAATCAGTGCCCCCACCCAACAGGTGGCCCCACACAGCAGCAGTAGCCCCAGATGAAACCTTCACCTACAGAATCCAGGTGGCTTCTCCGAGATGACCTCTGAGACAAGTCCCTTTATCCCTCACCTCAAGGCCAAAGAGCAGTGAGTTTGGTGGGACCCTTTGGAGGAACACCTCTGCAGCCACCAGCAAGGGCCAACACTGTCTTCAGGGACAGCTGAGGGCACCTTGCATGTATTGGCAGGCTCTGTAAGGGATACTGCCCAGGCATTATCTTTTCTTGTAACTAAGCCTTGTGAAGCATGGCTCACTGAAAGTCCATTTCCCTTCCCTGTAAAAACACATCAGTATTCTGCAAAAATAAACAAAAAGCCCCAAACTTTGTTCCATGTCAGAATGAAAAGTGGACATTTTTAAATTCCCAGTAGATAAAGCCATGTTTGAGCAAAACCAAATTTCTGGACCTCACAGGCTGTCACATAGCAGAGCTGTTGTTGCCTTTCAGTCAGCTCTAATTATGAACTAATTAGAAGAGTTTTCATTTCAGACATTTCTGTGAATAGCCTTGAACTACAGAGTCATAGCCAAACGTCTTGATTGAAAAAGCTGCTCCTGCCTTTATGCTCAAAAATGTTGCACATCCTTTTGTAATACCCTGGAAAGCAGGTAAATAGTTCAAAATTTGTAGCTGTCCAGCTTATCCCCAAATCTAATGTCTAGCACATTATAGAAATAACAGTGAAAGGAAATAAATGCAAGAGGGAGAAGTCAAAAACAAAGCCCTGTGAGGTTCCCATGTAAGGTCACCAGGAGAGTTGAGAGTTGTTTTTCTTCTTTCTAATAGAGAAGGCTAAATTTAATTTCGCTTTTCATTTTCTACTTTCCTCTGCTCTTTTCCTCTCAATCTCCGTCCTCCTCCTCCTTTCTTCTCCTCCAGTTTGAAATTCCATTCCTAGCCATATGTTTCTCATTTTGATCCACCTTCCATTTTTGGTCATACAGCAAAATGTGGTTTGAAGATCCAAGAAAGTCAGAGTGTGTTGACACAAGGACGTTGGATTCTAGGTTTTGTCAACACTGAGCTGAAGAGCTTTAGGCCTTGAATCAATTTTAGCCTCCTTGACCAAGGAAACCCTGCAGAGAGTCAGACTAAGATCAACGAGAACAGATTTTCAAGCGAACAGAGCCATATAAGTATATCTTGCACAACAGGGGAGTGTTTTTTATTTTCTGTATGATCTGCCCTTGCTCCAATATTAAATCCAAACACTACTCAATTTTGCTTGGCATGCAGCTCCTTGCAGCAAAACCAAAACATTTTCTTGTAGGTGATATACAGTAATGAGAGCCTGAAGACAAACCTGAATTTCAAACATCAGATGTTTTTTTTTTCTAGAAACTGAGATAAATAACAAACCTGAACAACTCCAGGGTCTCACAGTGATCTATACTGAAAGCAACAGGGCTGGCAAATGATGGAGAGTCCTGCTCCTTTCCCAGATGACCTGGGGAATTTCCTGTTAAAATTACTGTGCTCCCAGACGTCTGGGCATGTTAACGTGGGTCCACCAGCTGGAAGCTGAAAGTCCATCCCCTACCTTGAGATTCAACTAAAAACATGTGTATAAAACTGGGGAATGGAAGAGGGTGTAAGGGAAGGAGAACTAAACTGATGTTGACATTATTTGAAACTTGCTTTAATTCATGCTCTGCCAGATAGTTGAAGATTAATCTCAAACTGTTTATTTTAATGTATCATATTTCTGACTTCCAGCTAGCTATCAGCTGGTGTAATATAAGCTTTAATTTTGGCACCACCAAGTCTTCATCGTGTTTACATTTTCACTCACACTTTCTTTGGTTTTATCATAAGCAATTTCATGAGTTAATGGCATTTACTTTCCTGAATAAGAACAGGTGAGGTGAATTTTTGGAGATGGGAGAGAGACTTTTTATAAACTATCTATTTTCCATGTGTCGATGCTTGCAACATCAGGGGCTTGAAAGATCCCTCCTTTACACAGCCATTTCTGAGGGAAAGTGAAAATGAAACAAAGGATTATCCATTTTTAAATTCTAGATTAAGGATTGGTCTGATCTGATTAAATCTGAAGGGGTTTAATCATTTTTCTAGCTAGGACTCCAAACTCCACATTGAAAAATATCACACTTTCATTTAGCTCAAACAGAGCTATACTAATCAGGAAATAACCTGGAATATATAATCATAGCAACTAGTAATGGAAACAAATATTTTGCTGAGCGAACAGAGTTATTCCAATGCAATCCACTCTGCAAAATAATTTAGATTAATTCATTTGATCCAAATGTCTTGAATCACTTAGAATTATTGCTTCTTTAAATTAGAGTACCCCTCCATAGGCAGACACTGAGGGGGTGTGAATTCAGAGTGACTGGCCGCAATAGCCCTTGGCAGATCTCAATAGCCAGGGCTAGGAAGTGTCACTGCTGTCACCTCACTAGCCAAGCAGTCAAGAGCCATGTTCCCATCTTCCCTAGGACAGGACTGGCTGTGGTGCTTGAGTCTCTTGTTCCCTTCATCCTGCCAAAGGAAGAGCCCAACTCTAGACTAGATTTACAACCACTGGTCTGGTTTAAAGATCTGTGGCAGGTTTCCAAGATGACATTTTGGTGTGTTCAGATGCCTCCAATAAGCAGCAGTGACACATCTAAGAGGAATTTTTTATAAAATTCATGTATATAAAGCTCAAGGATTTGTGTTTTACATGGGACAATGCAGTCTGAAGGTTCAGCCTTTTTAACCAAGGGGATAACGTTGAATCATCCTGAACTACACTCCAAATATTACAACTCACAAAACATTGCAAGACCTCACAAGCATGGAGACACACAAGTAGGAGGCAAAATACATCACAACTTCTAGCCAGTTTTCTTCGCTTGAGAAAATTTCCTAGCTACAGAGAGTTATTCTGATTTTGGAGCACATAGAGAAATTCAAGCAGGAGCAATATATCTTGAAAATGCACAAACCAGTGAAAACAAAGGCAAAATTTTTGCACCTATATCTACAGCTTTTATCCTGTTAGGACACGGAGAATTCGCATATAGCATCTGTGGGAGAAAAAACACGTAGGGGTAATGGAAACAGAGAATGAGAAATTATAAAGAAGGCAATAAAAAGAAAAGAATAGGAGACAACTTCTAGACCTCACACAGCCTCTGTTAAACAATGGGAAGAAAATCTTTCAGGAATTCAGTAAGACCTGAGAAGAAATAGCGGGACTGTTGGAACAAATGGCTGCTGGCTCAAGTTCCGCTGAATGACCTTGACTGTGCACATTAGAGCTAGTTGTTACATCAGGCACTGAAATAGAGAACAGACCATAAAATACTCTGAACATTTCCTCCCATAAGATTCCTTTGTTATAGGGCTCTTTTGCAGCATTTAGTAATAATTTCCTCTCTGACTAATGTTCTTGTGCAAATTATAATGCCATTATGTTCTGATGCGAGCTTTTCCCTCAGTTCTTAGTTAATCCATCTTTATAGAAGTTCTTTAGCTGCCAGCCAGTACTGAAAAGTTATTCATTTCAAGTGACTTTAATAGTGCATGGGAGCTGAGGAGAAGTTTAGCAAATGCTCAAAATATTTCTTTACCATCACTTGACTGAATATTCTATTTGTCCACTCATTTCTTTTTCTTTGCTGGAAACCCTTCATCTGCATCTCTGCCCTGGTTCATGGCTTCTTCAGCTTTGAGAAGGAAGAGTAGGTTGGTTGACAATAGGAAGCATAGGAAAGATCGAGAGTGAATCAGCTCTTTACCTCCCATTTACATGGTAGGTAAATCACAGAGTTACTGTAAAACCTCTCCTTCATTCCTTTCTGCACAAAATGTTAATTTTATTACACATCTAGCACAGCCAAGGAAGTAAGTCAAAGCAAGTGAGAAAAAGAGCTGCTCAGACTATTCTTTCCTGTGTGGTTGGCCACATCCAGCTATCAAAGTAAAGGTGTTTCAAGACAGCATGAACTTACTGCTCAGCTATTATTTCTCCTCCAATTTTCCAGAATATTGCTCTCACATTTTCTTCCTCTCTACCCTGGTACATCCACAAGCCCTGACAGTCCCTCTAAGTTACAGCCTAGTGGTGCCAAAACCTTCACAAAACTATTATTCCCTCTGCTTCACTAACAGATCACTTGTGCTCAGTCTGATTTAAAAACTTGGCAAAAGATTGACTTTGGGAATTCATCTAATACTTGCAAAAAAGAGGGTAGAAAAATGTTTATAAAGCAGCTTCTAGGAAACTCAAGGTTGCAGGAGGTACCAAAGTGTCAGTGTGTATGTTCATGGGTTGGAATAATGTCTGAGATTGCACTATTTCTTCTAAATAATTCTAATAATTATAACCACAATAATAAATCTGTTTGCTTTAGAGTACCTTGCATTCAGTACCTGGGAACCACTGAACTGATCAAGGAGAAAGAGTAACCTTAGAGGAACTCCATGAATGAGAGCTTACTCATCCTAAAGAAAGTTTTCTGGAGAAGGGACTATGTCGTCCTTTTGTGAATTTCCAAACAGATTCTTCTGACTGGCTGTGAAAATCAGCATGATCTCTCTTTTCTTCTGTTTAGCTTTGTTCGAGTTTAACACAAACAGCTTAAATTCTGTGTGGTTACTGGAAGAAAATATACTACCAAGGACTGAAACTATTAAATCTTTTATTTTATCTGTTCCTCATGAATATCACATGCCCAGACAAATTAGGCTGTTCATATTAAGCTCAGGCTGTTATTTTCCTTGCTAAAAAGAAATTACTTAGGATAACATATGTAGAGATGCACCCCATCCGTAGTGAATTTATAGCATTTTTTTCCAATGATGCTAATTAAACAGATTCATAAAGGTTGCAGCTGAATACTGTCAGTCTTGCAAGATGTATGCATTTCCCATGATGCTCTATTTAGAAGCTTGCTCAGGATCTTCAAATCATTAAAAGATGTATTTTCTTTTTAACAAATTAAATTACACCAGGGGATGGTTTTGAGTGGCTGGGAGACCAGTTAAATAATACTATCAGCCAGGTGCTGCTCATGTAGTCATCCCAGGATTAATAGTTTAAATGACAGGGGTACTAGTCCTTCACCACAGGGGCCATTAGATTCAGCATCCACACAGAATGATTAGAGCAACGCACATGAGAAAGGGTGGTTCAGGAGAAAGCAAAATGTTGCATGAGCAATGTGGGTGTTCAATCCAGCACTTCATCTTACTGAAGGGCAAGGACAAAAGCCAGAGAATTTCAGGATCTAGTGAGATGAAACCATCTCTGAGGCTGTGTGAGATGTCAGGAAACACAGGACTATGTCCAAATGGATCTGATGGAGCCTTTTGCAGCAAACCAACCCCACACTAAGTGCAAGCTGGACCACATACATCCCTTGCTTGGATGTCTGGGGAAGCAAACAGAGTCTTACCAGTTAGTGTAGAGAGAGCCTTAATTCCCATGAAGAAACACACCCCTCACAAAATGCAGTGTTGGAGACTAGTTAGGGAGCAGCAACTAAGAGTGGAAATATGGTTCTTGTATAAGACATTCCTCTGTCTGTCTCTATGGGCATCCTTCAGTGCTGCTTCTCCTGGTTACCTCTTTCCTTTATTGAGCTGGCAGGAGTAACAAGGAAAGCAATGTGTTTTTGAATGCCATCAGCAAAGATTATCCTGTTTAGCACCACAGGAGATTACAGTGAGTGCCTGTAATCTCAAACTGTGAACTGAAGCAGCAACAAGATGTCCAGGTTCCTGCTGCTGTGACTTAAGTGCTCAAAGCACTGTACATCTGGCTGCTGCCACTGGTCATGCTAGGAGGGTAAAAAGGCATGGTCTCTCTCTCTGAGGAAAACAGATGTAGAATTTGCTGAAAAGGATCAGAAATGGTGGCCAGACTAGGCAGTGGACAGATTTCAGTGGTCACAGGATGTTTCTCACCAAAATGGAGTTACATCATTAAGGCATACATAAGTTGAGTGTTTAAACTATAAATAAAGCCTGATCAAGCATGATGAGAAAATAAAATGCTATGTTGAACTCATAGTGCATTTTGAAAGGTGTGACCTAAGCTGTATTTAGATATTCTTCCACAGGTCCAAAAGATGCAGGTAAAATACAGTATCTAAATGACCAGTTTAGATAAGGAGACCAGGAAGGGTAAGTGAAGAAACCAAAAAGAGAAACCTTGAAATAAAGTAAGAGCAAGCCATTAAAAAACATGTATTATGAAGATTCATATGGAATACAACTACTTCAAAACTTGCCTTTCTATTGAATTACAGTTCAGTCTGGTTGGCTAAAGATCACTTCTGTGTGCAATTACTCTGTGACTACAGTTTGTAAGACATTAGTGGTTAATAGTCTCCATCACCATTGTCTTGAAACCCTAAGGAAAAATAATAAATTGTATTTAACATTTTTTTTATTCATTAAGTTAATCCTTCAAGATTCTTTTCAATGCTCATTGCTCCAGCCAACTGACTTGCTTTATTTTCTTCTCTCTATTATTTGTGCAGAAATGGAAGTCTTCACAGCCTTACGGGAAGCAACAGCCTTCAATCACCAGTCACACCACTACTAAGTAATAGCCTGACACACTGATCTATTCTTTCCTTACTGCAAACTGTGATAAGAAAGGAGCATCTTGCTGTTTCTCTTTTTGTGCAAGAAAAAAGCCTACCATCTAACCTGCTCCCTTGCTGGTAACCTGACAGCGTAATAGATGTCTTTCTAGCAGGAGAGCTATAGACTCTAGCAGTGAATACATCAAAGTGTCAATCTGGCTACTCTGAAATCATGGCCAAACAGAAAGTCTGTTTATGGCATTTTCCATGTTACATAAGAGAATTCAGGCAAATATCCAATATATTTGAAAGCACTTTGAAACCTTGTGCTGCCCAAAGTTTGTCATAGTGGTGTCATACGCTTGGCATACTAAGTGTCAGTGCTTGGGCTTGGATTCCCCCAATATTTTCATGCCATTTCAGCAGCAGAAAATCATTTCAGCATGCTGAACCATCCCACCATGAGGTCAGGGCAAACAAATCTGAGTTTAGCCACCCAGAAGAGGGAGGGAGCAGATCTGCTGATGAAAGCAGAGGCTCACTTTAGACTGTCCTCTCTTGCCCCAAAACACACCAACATCTGGAGCTGTGCTAGTGACAGGACACATTTTGAAAACCTGAGCTCTGAATTTGAATGACAAAGTTGCTGCTTTGGATCCTTTTAGGAATAGCTTTAGGATACCTGGAGCAGAAGAAACATCTGCTGCATTTGTTTAATATTGTAGTGAACTCTTACAAGCTCCAACTTCAGAGTTTGAAATTTATAATTTGTTTTAAAGGGTTTCTGACCATCTCACTTCTCTTGGCTGGACTTCTGACTAACTCAGTAGACTCTGATTTCACAGTACATAGCTAACAGGAAGGGAGAAAACAAATGGAGTGTCTTTATGAAGGAGATGGATGCTATTAGTAAGGTTCAAAAGACAAAACAGGAGGAGGAGTAAGCTGAAAGGATAAGTCAAATTGTGAAGCTTCATGCAGGAATGCCTAACCATGGTAATGAAAACACATGCAAGTATCATCCTGTTAATTTGTTAATATTGCTGTTTAACTCAGCATATTTTGTTTGGAGTCTTGCAATTGATAAGATGTTCCACAACTATAGTTCATCCAGCAGATTTTAAGAATCTTTGGAGGGTGCTCAATTTCAATTAGACAGGATTTTAGCTTTTTTCCTTAGCTTTAATCCTCCTTCCCTTCTTCTGAAAAAAACAAGAATATGGTCAAGTCAATATCTTTGATCAATATCCATGGAAGACCTTTGGCTTTGAAGTTATTTATTTAAGGTGAGGTTTTGCTTTGGAATATGAAACAACCACTGTGTACATTTAATTCCTTGAGTATTCTGATCAAGATAATTTAAATTGTCTAACAGCAATATTAAGAAATTAACAGTTTGCTGTAATGATTATGCAGGCATCTGATGGAGAAAAAATATACACATGCACTTTTATTGTTCCCTTTAGGGCCATTTCAACAGCAACTAATACTTGTCTAGGAAAAACAAACTACAAGCCTATTAATATCCACTGAAGAGATACTTTATTGCAAAAAAAAAGAATCCCTTTCAAATTCAAGAGAGAAAAATCAAACTGTGAGCATATTAAATTAAATCATTTAAAATGATCTATACTAGAGTTTTTTCATTAATGTTTCTAAAAAAACCTAGTTTTGCTTGCATAAATTATGGAATTCATTAGCCTTTTCTAAAAAGCTTGAAAAGAGTGCTAAATCTGCATAAAATGATAACAATTAAGTTGTGTCCACAGAATTACCACTTTCCTGAAAAAAAAAAAAATTACCATAGTAAACTCTAATTTCTTTCATAGAAAAACTAGTAACAACAAAAGAGATTAAAGCAAAGATTTTAATAGCAGTGGTATTTTTGCAATAGGTCTAAGGGCACATGAGAGGAATCATTAGTAAGAAGATGCAATATCTTTTTATTGGACTGACTGACACAGCCATAAAACACTGACAAATCTTGGACAACAAACACACAGCTCAGAAGAAAAAGTAAATCCAGAAATACAGTAAATCAAACATAGATGTCCTCACACCTCATAGAGGACCTCTTTGGATAGAGCTCCATGGAGGCTTCCAATACCATAAGGTTTCACCCCAGCCAGGGTTCAGACGTACAGAGAGGTGTGCCAACAGGGACTGAATTAAATACAGCTGTACCTAGGTATGCTTCCCACTTGAAAAGAAACATATTAGTCTGTTAGAAGTGGTTATGCTTCATCAGAGCCAGAACAATGAACGCAAGAGAGCAAACCAAGAGAGATGTCACTCAATGTGATTTGTTCTTCTGGAATTTTATTTATGACTGCTAGACTTAAAACCACTCTGAAGTGCTGGCCAAAGCCAGACTTACATTTAGATATGGATTAACCCTGACTAAAGTTCATCCCAAAGAGGATGACTTTGTGTTTGTATCTGAGACTCAAGTAAACAGTTTTTCCCTCATGTTATCCCTACACTTGAGCTATGTGGAAGAAACTGAAGTCTACACATCTACGAAGGAAACAAACCCAATTGCAATGATTTATAGTCAGACATTTCCATTCATTTGCAATGAAATGTAGGTGCTTAATGCCGAGATAAAATTTAAAAACTGAAACCAAGGTAAAAAGCTTTATGGTCATATTCAGCAGCTCAAGCATCGTGTACATTAAATCAAGATGGCATGCCAAAGAAGAGTGGCCAAAACCAGACCTCATTTTGGAAGAAAAATGCAATGAGGGATCAGTAGATCATCAATTCTGTCTAACATTACAAAAAGTGTATCTTTGAGTTCAATTGGCCTTTCCTTCCTACACATGTCTTCAGCAGGAGCCAGCTCACAGCTCTCATGAGCTTTCCAGTCAGCTTGACATACAAAAACCTAAACACTCCCACCATCACAATGGATGTTTGTAAACATACAAACAGCAACTTTTAGTTCAGTTACACTTTCAAAACAACTTGTTCATTTCACTTCCACTGCATATATACATTTCTATATATACAGACACTAAACCCCTTCCCTGCTGCACAAAATACCAGCTTTATACAGGTGCAAATGCACAGTATCTGTGCATTTAATTCTGGCAAAAGTGACAGAATAAACAAAAGAACAAAAAACTGAACTCTCTTTTTAAGAAGCCAAATGAAAGAAATGCCTCTGAATATTAGAATTCAATTAATCCTAATTTCTTTGAAAAGCTGTACACAAACATCACAGTGTTATCTCCAAGCAAACTGAACTGGAATGTTGCCCTGAAGCACATTTTTTTCAAGTTAAAACCTCAGAAATTACTGAACCAAATTGAATGTGTAAGCTGGTCACTATGAAGACAATGGAAGCCTAAAATGAGATTAGAAACTATACAGCTGAGGAATTCACCAACCACCCATGTCCATATAAGAAGGGAGATTCCAGAAAGGTTTATTGTTGAAATACAGACTAGCTTTGGCCTCAATGCGAAGAGTTCTCTTAAAAATACATTTCTATGTTTCCTATTGGATCTGTGAAAACTGTGTTAAATAGAAGCAGTGCTTGAGAATATACCTCCTTCAGGGATGCCAGGTGCTAAAGACAGATTTTGTGGATATTAAGATCAAGTTCTGGGAAATGATAGAATATTACATCTCTGAATTTTTTAGGGCTTTTTTCAGGTTAAATAAAAATTGTATTGTGAAAGAGGGAATGAAGATGGCATTACCCTCTGAGGATATTCGAGCAGCTTATCTGACTGAAGCATTTCGATTCACATTTTGTTGGGTTGTTGTGGTCACTCAGTTGAAAAAAGTTTTGTAACTTGTCAGACCATCACAAGCTTTGAAGTTTTCATCATAAAGTATTACAATAAGAAACTTTGCTCTTTTCTCTCTCCTGACATAGTTTTAAGTAAATCACAACTCTGTTTTATTTTAACCTGTTTAAACCTCCTATGTCAGAGGAGAGAAAACAGAGGATAAACAAATAACATCTTTATTTTGTATACAAAGGTGGTTTTATATTTTAATATGTTAATGTATACTACAGATATCTGTAGAATGACATATGAAGCACTAACAGAACTGAAATCAAGAAATATTCTTGATTCCTCAGGAAAACTGAGATCCTAAACTTCAGCTCGTGGCCTTCTGTCCATGCAGCTTTAACCCCTGCAGATTTTTGTTTAAAACTAATAAAACTGTTATAAACTGTGTTAAAATTTTCACTTTAGCTGATGCAAAGGAAAGAATGTGTTAAAACTGAGCATCCTGTCAAAATGGCCACCATGATGAAGGAGGCTTTGTCAGAGACATGATGTGACTGGCAGAGGAATTCTGACTCAGAGAAGCAAAGATGGGCAGTGAGGGGGACAATTCTCATACCCTAGTTCCTTGCTCTCCAACATTACCAGACCTGAGAAACATTAATAGCAGAGACAAATTTAGTTGTGCAAGTATTATTGTCAGAAAGGGGAGTAAGTTTCCCTCCCTTCCAATGTACATATATAATACCACTAATATTAGGCAAAAAATACCTAATACCCTGCAAAATTACTTCCTCTAGCTGCTGGATTTTAATGCATAAACATCCATTTACAGCAAGAACTACACAATTAGTGTTGCAGACTTATGGTAGCTGAATTGTCTTTTCTGGCAAATAACTACAGCTGTAGTAACCTTCAGGTTTATTGTTCATGACTATGCAAAATTTGACTGAGCATCTGATAAATCTTCCTTTCTAAACTCCTGGGTTACAAAAGAAAAGATTTAACTCTGTTACCTTCCTCTTTTCTACTGAGTTTGCTGTAAAATACTTAAAAATGAATTATTGTGTAAACCCTTAAACTGAAGTTTTTATGTAAATAGCCCACATGTAATTTATAGCATTCTTGTTTGTGTAACATTCTATCTTATTGGCATTAGTCCTATGAATATACTATTTTGGAAATTATGCACTTGAGTTGTAAAACATTGTTTCCCAATGCATCATTTTAAGAAAAAAAAGTCTTGAAAGGCTTGTCTGGTAAAATATTTTAAATTTAAAGATCACAGTGAATATATACTTCATAAGATAAGGAACCACTTGCTTGTTAGTAGAGCAACAAACTTTGCATAAGTATCAAGTGAAGTCTACAAGGCTCTGGGACAGGCATGAATACTATTGATATTACAGAGTCCTTGGAAGTGCTGATCAGCTCATACTGACAACAAGAATAGACATGGCCTGAATATATTGCATCCAAGAGGAAAAAAAAAGGGCACTACTAAAGGAAGCTGGACAAAAATTGTCCGTTCTTTGTTTATTCCCTCCCATATCTACACTCCACTGGAAATGAAAGGTGTCAGATTGAGGTGGTTTTCTCCCCACAGGACACAAACTTCATTGTGACACTGAAGAACCCTATAAAACAGTGAAACTATTGAAATATGCAATTCTGTAGATCCTTACTAATAACACATAACTTAAGCAAATCAGGCAGCAATTTGAGCAACACTAGAAATCATGTGCTGAAAAGGGCCTTCTTAAACCCCTTTGGTTTTAGTGACACTCAACCATACGTATAAGGCTAGAAGAGGTCAGGATTTAATTAAGAGTACAGCAGACTTTGAGCCAGCATTTCCAAAGCATTCAGGCCGGCCATAGTCTTCCTTTGATCATCTTTTTTCCCCCCTCCAAACCCAATACTTATGTCTCAGATTTCCCAAATACACTGCATTTTCCATATCCCATAGGTTATTATGCTCTCTTCATGCTATTGCTTACCTGAAATTCATAAAGGAGAGCTGCTGAACAGGATGCTATATGAAAGGGAATTACACAATCAAGTAATAAAGGAGATGTTACAGACAGGCATAGGACACAGAGTGTGGTTTAGATTGTTAGATGTCCCCAGTACAGTGATTTGCATTTCCATGCCAGCTTTCTTGAGACAGTTTTGAAAGATAACCTGTGTAATACAGACACACACTAAGCAAACCTGAAGTAAGACTTAGAAAACCAAAGTAGATTCTGCTTTACAGAATAACAATCAACTTTTGACCCCAGCCATGTGGGGAACACTTTTCCCCTTGTACACCAAAGCAGAAACCATACTCTTTAGGATTAGGTTTGTAGGAACATCTTCAGTTTTAATCACAACCTAGTCTAGCCTCCTGCAGGTTGTCTAGGACAACATCCATCTGAGTTCAAAGAAGATGGGACTGGCACTCAAATACTCTCTCGAACTTCTCCAGTTTCCATAGATCGGTGATTTACTGCATCAATATGAGCTAGTATTTCATATTGGCTTGATACTTGGTGTTGAAACATTAACTCTGCCTCCTCAGTAAACCAGAGCCATCTAAGTGTCCCCAGCATCTGTGCATCCTGAATTACTCAAGTCGACTTTCAAATCTCACCATCAGACTCTGTTTTACAGTCTACCATATCCATAAATTCTCATTCCTCCCTGGATCTCCTGGGTTTTCTCTCACCCGTGCTGTGACCATTTTGCTTCCCAGCTATTTCAGAATGGTCCTGTGACTCATAGCATTGAATGATGCATCTGGCTTTCAGCTCAGGAGAGCAAGTGATCCCACGCTCTGGCCTAATCAAAACCTCACCTTGAGTTAAGCCTTAACTCTGGCAGCCCTTCTGCCTGTCTTCACCCTCCTGGGCAAAACACATACTTCAGCTCCTACTCTAAACATTTAAATGATTCTATGACATTTATAAAAAGGTCATCTAGTCCAATCCTCCTGCAGTGAGCAGGGACTTCTTCAACTAAAGCAGGTTGTTCAGAGACCTGTCCATCCTCACCTTGAATGTTTCCAGGGATGGGGCATCTACCACCTCTCTGGGCAACCTGAACCAGTGTTTCACCACCCTCATTGTTAAGAAATATCTTCCTTATATCTAGTCTAAATCCATACTCTTTTATAGTTTAAGCTCATCAACCCTTGTCCTGTCACAACAGACCCTGCTAAAAAGATCATCTCCATATTTCTTACAGGCTCCTTTTAAGAATGAAAGGCCACAATGTGGTCTCCCCGGAGTCTCCTATTCTCCAGACTGAACAACTCCTACTCTCTCAGCCTTTCTTCATAGGATAGAGATTCCAGCCCCCTCATCATATTTGTGACCCTTCTCTGATCCACAGCAACAGGTTTTTCTTGTGCTGAGGACTCCAGAGCTGGACACAGTATGAAACTTAAGACTTCCATATTTTCATATGGGTAGAAGGCACACACCTCACTTGCCCTGGGGACCCTCCTGCTCCTGAGCAAGCTGCTTTGCCAGCTCAACCACAACCTCCCAGGCAGGAAGAGCTGTCCTGCTGTAAAGGACTGATTTTAACCCCCTTTCCCCAGCATCCTGCTGGATTAGGAGTGGGAAGGAGCAGACAAAACAGCAGCACACCAGACACTGCAGAGCAAGGCTTTCTGTTCCCTTGCTCTGCCCAGCAGGCACGTTACAGAAGTTTGCTCAAAGGCTCCTGCCTGAAAAGAGAGCCACAAATAAGGTTTTGCCCTCTTTCAAAGTCAGCTGTTCTTGTTGAATCTAGACTATGCAGCCTTGTGCTTTCTTTGTGAGTTTTCTGACTGACGTGATGAGGCAATGTGGTGCCTTTTCTGTTCACCTCTCAGACTTTAACGTCTGAATAAGCAAATTAAAGAAGTCTTCATTCTTCCCAGACATCAGACAAAATGATATCACCACCAGCCCATGTATAAACAGATTTCTTAGATCTTTTTAGAAACTAATCAGCATCAGTAAAGGTTTAGTTTCCTTCCTCTACAGAAGTTCTCTATCTTAAACTGGCAACACTATTCACAGCAGAAAGGGCAGCCAAACTGTTTCTTGGGTTTAGGTTTTTTTTTACTACTTTGTCTACCCAAAGAGCACTTGGATGGTTTAGCTCCCTCCTAGCTAGGGAGTAACAGTGCTGGCAACTACAACAGCCCTTAACAGCAGATTAGATAGAGCTGCTACTACTGCTACAACAGTAGTCAAAGCAAGCCTTGCACATTTCTGCCCCCACAACCTTAATCCTCAGACATGCTTCAAGGTGCTGACTTTGAAGCAAGTGTCTGATGCATCTAACTCACTCTGTGAGATTGGCAGAAAAACAAGAGAAACTGCCTGTGGGTCACATATATGCAGCCCTTTCCTCCCCCCCACCCCCAAAACCCCACAGGGAGAAACTGGGCTGGGATCAAACAGGAATAGTTCAGCTGCTGAAACCAGTTCCTACAGGAGGATTAGACAGGTATGGCCCCCACATACAACTCTGAATGACAGCTCATTTTCCAGAGAACTTCAATGCTTCAGTCTAATCCAGGTCAGTCACTAGATTTAGTCTAAAGATATAACATGAGAGGAACTGCAATATGCAGAGTCAGGCATGCAACCTATATGATTTTTAAAATCTTAGCTGAATTTGAAGAAGTAGGTTATCTGTTGTTTATAGCTGTCAGAACAAAACACAGGGTGAAGTATAAACTTGTAAACTACTATGCCAGTGATTTATTCAAGTACAGTGCACTATCAGCTCTTTTGTTTGGACTGATAAAGACACACCAACCTTAGTAACTAAGATTAAAACCAGGCTTATCTTGAGTTAAGCACCATGCAAACCTACAGAGTAATGCTCCCTTTAAAATATCCCCTTGTCCAAATTACAGAGGTAAAAATCCTTTTCTATTACTCTGTTACAAGAAACAAAAAAGAATTCTGAAAGAGAGGAAAGAAATGAGAGGAAAAATATGCTGGAGCTCAAGAAAATTCCTAATGTGGAGACAAGCAAAAGATATTATAGCAGCAGTAGTAGCAATAATAATAGCTTCATTCCTTACAAAAGCACGAGCATCCCCTTCCAAGGTCCTCCTGGCTCAGCTTTATAATTTCCCTGGAGGTGTGGCTTTCTCACACTGCTCAGAAGAGCCCCTGCTCTTCATCAACATCTCCAGTGCTGATGGGCTGCAGGTGGCTCCTCTCCCTGCAACAGACAATTATTGCAAAGGGAGTTTCCTCTTTTTAACCCTGTCCCTGCCAGATCCTACTTGTGAAGGAATTTGACCTACCACTCCCTTAGATAAGTTGTGCATACCTGGACAGCACTAAAAGGGAAGACAGAAACTGGAAGCAAGCTCCCACTCAGTGTTGATGTTGCTCTCCTTAGCAGCAAGGCCTCAAAATGACAAATCTGTCTTCAACTGCTTGTAGCATCTACCTTACTCTGATGTCTTTTATAGATGTTTTGAAAAAGTGCTGCAAGAGAAGTGAGGTACCTCATTGCTGCCAACCTCAGAACTCTGTTCTCAGACTCCTCACCTGGTGCTTGCACAACTTGGCAGATCAATATCTCCTCATGATATGCAGAACTTGCAAAGCCTTGTGAGTGGTGATCAGCTAACCAGCTCAGGCTACATCTCCCTTGGGACTCTCAGAAGCCCTTGACACCAGGCTATGCCTCTACAGGATGCAGGGGGAGTCTCCATGCTAGGAGGCTCTACCTGCCTCCAGGCAAGCCCAACCTTGCTCTGCCTGAGCTCAGAACTGGCTCCATGTGGCCAGTTTCAACATCAAGAGCCAGATGTGAGTGCAGAGCCTCAGATAACATGTCCTCTTCTCTGACATCAACTCAGCCACACCACAGCACTGACAACACTACACAGCCTGGGCAGGAGGTGGCAGGGGTCCAGCTAGCTGGAAGTGTCAGCAGAAGGATTCATGCCTGTCTACACCTAACTGCACACACCAGTTTTAAATTTGGCTACACCACATACCAACACTTGAGCATCCTGACATCTGTCCAGGACTTGAAATAATTTATTCATTAACTTGCAAAGATATTTCCATCCTGTTACAATTCGTGGCCTTGGGCTGGCTCTGAGAGGGGTGAATAAAGCCAAGATATTTTTCCTTTCAGAAAAATATGGTAGCTGTGCCCACTTTCCCTTTTCCCCTTTAGCTGAGAAACTCCCATCTAGCATATGAAACACCTAGATAAATTTCTTCTTTCCTAGACCACCTGAGTTTGGTAACATGGGGCTGAAAGCCCCCACTTAGTCCTTCAAATCTGGTCCCTCACAGTCAACAGCAACAGTGTAATTGATGACAGATTTTTCAGGAGTCAAGCTGAATATGTACATCACCGGCCACCACAAATTGCACGTTGCAATATTCTTCCTAAAGCCCTCTGATATCAGCACCAAGAGTTTATCTGGCAGCAGTGCTTTCACACTGAGCCACTGGAACTTGAGATAGAAAAAGGCCCTTCAACTTTACATGAATTAACTATGCAACCAGAGGATGGAGTGCAGCTCTATAGAGCAGGTGTCGCTTCTGGAGGGCAGATCTAGGTTTTGATTCCTTACTCCATTGATTATTATTTATTTTTTTTTAGTATTCAAGCCTTGCATTAATCAATTCCCTTCTCCTGGGAAAAAGCACTTGCTACTGGGGGGGTTGGCCACTCATCTTGTTGCTCCAATTCAATGATGGTACAATTAGTCCAGGTAAAAAGTAATAAAAATGAAATTAAAGCGCAATTAGCAACCCTGTGGGATGGATGGGTGGGAGGTGCAGGCTGAGGAGATAGGGAGAGGTGAGCTGAAACAGCAATTCCTCACTCACAAGAGAAAATCAACACGTCTGATTAGGACCAAGGTGACTGCTTGTGCTTGTAAGCATGATTTCAGGTATATTGGGAATTAAGGACTCGAGCCTTGGCTAAATGCAAACCCCTGCAGTTTACAGTCCCTGCAAGTCAAATGAAACTTTCAAAACTCTGTTCAGGGTGGGTTAAAAGTCCTTAGTTTTTAATAAAAAGAAATGTTTGCCTTTACAGAACTGGGCTCTTGATAACTATATTTCTCTGCTGCTTTGGTATGTGTTTATAAGCCTGAAGCTATTGGGAGGCTCATGTAGTTCACAGAAAAGTCCTCACCACTTGTTTCCACCCAGTTGTTCCCTTTGCTGTGCTGGTACGAGTGCTCTAGGGCAAGTGGATGATGAACTTGAGAGGAGACTCATTCCTGAAAATCTGTATTGTCTTGAGGGGTCTGCTTCAGGCTGTGGCACTAGTTGTACCCAGAGCTACTGGATGATGGCGATGGTGTCCTTGAATTTGAGGAGACCAAGTGAGGAATCATAGGATGATTTGGGTTGGAAGGGACCTTAAAGATCACCTAGTTCCAGTCACTATAGATGATTCTGACTGCATGCCCTTGTTATGGTGAGGGTTGGCTGGGGTGAGGAGTGCAGAGGCTGCCCTCCCTCTGCCAAAGAGGTCAGAGGGCTTTTTGGTGAGGGGATGGTGCTGCTCTGCCTGTCACATCTCTCTCCAGCCAGCAATGCAGGAATGGGAGATGGCTGAGGATAGAGTCCATGTGCAGGCCAGAGGTTTAGGGGAGAAGAAAACAGACAATCAAAGAAAATCATTATTAATTCTCTTTGGAGTTGCCAAAAACTACCTATATAAATTATTCTAATTAAGGAAAGTTTAAGGTTTTATTTCACAGTAGTGATTTTTTTTTAACAGCTCAGCTGTCTAAATTTTTAAAAGATACCCACTCCAAAAAAAGACTGTAAGGAAATAATTCCTCTGCCTAACATTACATCAGTGTTTTTCAATTCCTAATATAAAACCCCAATGCCTTAGGAATTGCAGTGAATGGGACTGGACTCTGGGAACTTTTGTTAGTGCTGAGTCCTGATGTAGGCTCTCCCACTGTCATCCAAGCCAGGAGAGTGGGAGAAACATCTTAAAAATAAGCACAGAAATTTCCATACTGATTCAGAATAGCGATCCACTTTATCCTTTCTCTCAGATAATAGCCAGAGGTCTCAAAAAGAATACAAGCACAAAAAAATGCCCCCCAGGGAAAGCACTGTGAATTAACAATTGGCTTATGCCACAAAGCATGGAGATTTATTTCTTCTCTTTCTAATCCTACACTACATTTTAATCTTGCGTAACGCAGATGTGATTTTACATAAATGCCTAAACTTTCTCAATTCCTCTTTCTATCAGTAATAGCTGCTGAGAATGAGTTTCATGTATTTGTTATACCTGCCAATACATATAAGAGTGTGTTTGTGTGTGCATATTTTCCAAGTTTAAGTGCTGACGTTGTGTTCTTTAGATGATTCTGTTTAATAAGCCAAGAAAAACAGAAATAGCAGCAAATGGCTATTTAAAAACAGAATAGGAAAAACACCTTTGATATATAAATTTGGAAAACAAAGGGAAGGGATTTAGAGTTCTATGCTGCAATTTCCTAAGTCATAAATTAGTATTATTCTTTCAGTAGTAAAATAGCTCTACCTTTACCTGCTCCTCCAGTGGATGGAAGCTGATTGACTTGGCTGTCTCCTCTCACTGCACTGTTTTAAAACCTGGGTACACTGGACACAGCAAGAGCTATAGCAAATTACCTGCATTTACTTTTCACCTCTCAAATTCTGAAGAGAAAAAGTAAGAATTTAGGTGAGGTCTCTCTCAACATTCATAAGGGACTACAACACTCACATCTCTGCTTCTGAATAGATATCCCTGGCTGGAGGAGAATTTCTTTCTGCTATTCTCGCACAGTGGCTGAAGCCTGGCATGAGACTATTTTATCAAAGTATATCAAGGCTTACTTTCTCTTAGGCTTTTGGGGGATTGTTACTGAAAAATCCTTTGCCAGGTTAAACATTTGTGTTTGGTTTTGTGAGGGCAGAGACCCAATTTACTAATGTTTCATACTAATCCAACTACCATACCCAAATGGAGATTAGATTGGGACACTCATAGAAGTATCACAAAAATTTGTTTTTGTTCTATCTTCTGTTATCACTGAGGGTAATTTTCCCATGCAAATGAAAGCTACCAAAAAAAAAGATAAAAAAAAAATCTTGGGTTTTCTGTGCTTGAATAATTTCTATAGAAAGTCCAGTGCTACTCATGCAACATCTATCAGAGAGCTCCAACTGGCCTGGCAACAGTCATCAGTCTCTGTCTACTGGGAAGTTAATGCCAGACAAAAACTTTTTTTTATCCAAAGCTTAGAAGTTCAGTTAAATCATTACATCTGTACTTTATATTACCTATTACACACGACACAAAATATTTGCCTGATTTTAATTAGACCAATGTTATTTGACCATCAGGGGGAAACGAGGATTAGATCAGAGTATGAAAAAGAACAAGTAATTTTAAGCAATATCAGAGTGTGGCTGTGCTGTTACCAAAGTGTCTGTCAGGGTGGCAGCATGGAGGTCTATATTTAATGTCTTCTAGCAATTTTCACATTAAATTTACTCACCATAAAGAAACAACAGTGGTAATAAACTATTTTGTTTTGGAGCTTTACATGCTCCAAAAAGGACAAGAGTCTATCAGCCTTGTGATAGCTCATCTCATAGCTCAAAGAGGTCCCATACAGTTATATATACATGTAGCATAAGCCAGTCTGGATTTGCTGAAATCAATAGTTCTCCTAAAGTCACAGAAGGAAAAAATTTGCCACATAGTTTCTCTAATCCCCAGGTGCTCAAAACATCCAGCAGCAACTCAGTTTCTGGAATCAGGCATTGAACATATTTTTATATTATGATTAATATATTTTTATATTATGAATTAGTTACTTATTGAATATTTCCCATGAGGGAAGTATTTCTTTTTGTCTATATTGCCTCAGTGCCTCATCTCCCAGGGCAGAAGGACGTAGCTAATCTGAGTTTACTTAGCAGTAAGTAATATTTAGTGTGATTTCAGCCCATTTTGAAGCTGACAAGCACAGAGACTTTCACCCAATAATTGTCAAACTGACTTTTAATTACCAGAAAAATATGTTCCCAGATCTACCTATGTACTTTAGTGATTCTTACTAGATTTGATGTAGGAAGTGCTTTCTTTTTCTCCTACAGATTGCAGCCATTTTTTTCTGTTTAGAATTGAAGTGGTGACCCATAATTAAGTGTTAAACAATAAAGGATTATTTTTGTTAGGATTGGGATTTATAGAAAATTGTTTTACACTGATCTGTGGAAAAACCTCAGAAGAAGATGATGAGCTGCCTTGGAAGCAAGAAAGGCAATTAGCACTATACACATCTCTCAAGCATTAGGAGCATTTGGACTGTTGACAGCTTTTGTCTCCTTTTCTCTGCTTTCTCTCTTTGCCTGCTTTCTTTAAAGCTCCTTCTGCAGAAGGTCAAAGCATCAGCAGCTGAATGGATGTTAATGTGCTGGGCCATGCTTTGAAAAGCCCCTGAAATCTTCACTCTGGATTATTTTCCCCCCCCTCAGAAGAGTGCCCAGCTGAAAGTGTATTTGACACTATTAACAGTAATTCCATCTGCCTTCCTAGAAAATCGCTTTTCTAGCAAACCAGGTGCAGGGATGGCACTGCAAAGCTAAGGCTCAATCAATGGTCACACCTTGTATGTGTGGCCCTCATCAAATGTTTCACTGCCTTCAGACTAATTACAACCTTCCCTCCCTCCCTTCCCAAATTAGTCAGTAAGGATTCTCAGTCTGACCTGAAATCGTCAATTTTAAGATCATCATCACCCTCACACTCATCAGCTCACTAAAAACCTTAAGTCTGATCAGATTTCTGCCCACACCTGAAAAGGAAGCAATAGTGAAGACATGAGGCAGTAGTGTCCCACTCCATCTGTCACCCCCCAAAACCAGAGCCTCTCCATCAGGAATAACTAGACCGAACCCTAGCTCTGATTTTCTCCTTTCTTCATCCTTATTAGGCTATAATGTCATTATATTACGTTTCACATCTCTAATTTTGATTGACAAATGCAAGCCTAGAAAGAGAAGCAGGAGTGAGTGAAGCAGGGGATCTGCTGGGGGGTCAGGACACATACGGTGAACATCTGCACCACAAGCACTGAGGCAGGCAGCAAATGAGCTTGTGCAGCTGGGGCTGGGGGAAGACAGCTTTAAGGCTACCCAAAATGTCACTACAAACAAACCCTCTATTTTCCCAGCTGAATCACAGCCCTGTGGTTAGAGACTGTGGTGGAAGTACAACGGGACACACCAAAATGAATAGCTATGGTTCAGGTCATGAAATCACTGCAGCACATCTTAATTTCCCCTCCACTGCCTTTACTAAGAATACATCCACACTGCATCTGGACATGTTGCAGTGGGTAAATTTTGCAGTAATTTATCAGAAATTTAGGTGTTACCTTTGTTTATAAAAATGGGTAAGTGCTTGAAAGATGGGAAATTCCTTCCAGTCTTATCTGAATCATCGTAAACTTCCTTAAAAGGTAAGTTTGGGAGCATTGCTTTCATGAAGGATTTCTGGTACTTTTAAAGACCTTATTCCCCTTGGAAAGGCCCAACAGCTTTGGGTGTTGCTGAAACACAGCTTTTCTCACTGTATTTCGGTATTGCTGTCTTGACAGAACCTTAAATCCCTGCAAATGGTCAAGAGGCAATCACACGCATGTACAGAATATATATATACAGACAGGTAAATGTACAGTTGTTTTTATAACATGTTCATTATTTAGCAAAAGCAGGTCTTCAAAGTAAAAGAATAACATTTGGCATTCTGTTTTTAAAAAATACATCACTTCTTATATCTTTGGGAGTGTCTCATTTCTTCTGATGATGTTGAATGAGCATAGAAGCAGAACAGCCCAAATTTTACCCATAGCATACTAAAGGCTTTGGAATTACGTTAGTGACTCCACTATGGAGTCATTATTTTGATTTCACTCTTAAGCCTAATTTGTAAATCAGATTGTGCTCCTGGTTGCCTCCATGTGTGTCTTAATAGCACAGCCTGTGCTACTTAAAACTACAGAAGCTACTTAAAACTACAGAAGTTTACAGATGTGAACTTGAGCAAAGTCCACACTATGAAAATCTGGCTGTCAGCAGAGAGCAGGCAGATTTTGGTGCTGCCACAGAGCACACTGAGTGTGCCTGGCTTGCTCTGACTCTCGGGTTTCAATTCTTCTGCCTCCTCTAGGCTCTGATAATTTCCTGATTAAAATGCAATCAGTGCAACCAAAGTATTAGAACAAAAAATAGAAATCAAGGAACAACAAATTTTAGTAATGCTAGGTTATGTTTAACTAGTAGTGACTGAAAGATGTTGGTGAATCTCTGCAGCCTAAGTAAAAAGAAAAGTTGTAGGGAGAAACTAAGCCTCTGTCACTTTAAGTGTTATTAATTACAAAAACAAGCTTGGCTGCTGAGTGAATATTTCATTTTGAGAAATAAGGCTTGAAGGACTGGCAGTGCAGTATGCCCATAGCAGATACACTATAACACAGTATAAATAATCATGGCAATGTTGGCCTTCAGCACCATCATAAACTATTTATCAGCAAACTATATTTAACTGAGAGCATTTTTTTCTCATAGAGAGGTCACCTCTCCAAGCAGAGATTAATTCTGCTGATGGATTTTCCTTACCTCTGTGAAAAAGGCATTATATGCTCAATGGCAATACCCAGCTCACCAGTGAAGTTTCATACAATGTGGGGCTGGTGACAAAACTTTGCTGGGCTTTGCTTCTCTTCTGCTGGCAGGGTACTGGGTGCTGATCTTCTGGCAGCCCAGCACAACACAGCATTATCTGGGCTATTTTTGCAGGACCATCACACAACCGTAAACACAAAGGGTTGTAGTCCAATACATTTTGCATCTGATTCTGATCTCTTATCTCAGCAAAAATCAGACATAACTCCTGTGAAGCCAATGGAGTTCCACTAATTTAAAATTAATGAGAACAGAGACTCAGGCCGAGTTCTCCCTCATTTTCTGCCAATTGCTGCCTTCCAGTAAGACATATTTTTCCTTATGAGGCTACGAGCCCGAGGTGGATTTCAGAAACCAGCATTGCTGCTCTTTGTCTCTTCATCGCCAAGAGAACCAGGGTGGCTCTGCAGCCCCAGCCTCATCGCCCCTGCCCACCATACCCAGATGCTGCTCAGCTAGGGGACATGTAGCAATCAATGCCATCAGCTGGAGAACATAGAATTGTTTAAGTTGGAAAAGACCTTCAAGATCATTGAGTCCAGCTGCTAATCTAGCCCTGCCAAGTCCACCACTAAGCAGCACATCATCCAGCAGTCAATGCCACCTCACGCCATGCACGTAACCTCAGAGGAAAACCTGCAAATACCTTTTCCAAAGCACTGATAGCTGGATAGGTGGTAGATTGTTCCCTTCACTTGGTGCCAATATCAATTTCTCTCTCTTAAAAGGATTTCTTCACCTTTGTTTGCACTTCAAGACACTGACTTGGTGCTCCGAAAAGTCCAGAATCTGCTTGTAATTAGTCAAGTAAAACAAAAGCCGTGAGGAAGGAATGGCAAGGAGGTAGAGGAAAAGCTTTCAACTGGGTGATGTGGCATCAACCCAGAACCAAATTTGTGTCTTGCCTCACCTTTCTGAGGACTGACATACACCCATACAGAAATTGTCTTGAAGCTATTGCAGATGTGAAGTCTCAGAGGTGGCCTGCTTATAATTTAGTACCGGGAATTTGAAAGCAATTGCCTTCAAGTTTCTGTTCCCATCTCTGCCACCAACTCAGACCATTATCAAGTCTGTTGGTGAATTTGGGATGAGGTTTTAGCTTGATTAGATCCCTCCCTACTGAAATATGCAACCAAATATTCTGTGGCCTGGTGTGATGCCAACAGATGCCACATGGGTGAAAAAAAAAAGGGGGCAGGAGGGGAAAATGTCACAAAACAGAAGGGAAAGAAAGGGGCCATATGAACAAGCTCACTGCAGTTTGCTAGTTCTTTGACAGATGAAAATAGCTTCAGCAAGCACTGTTTTGGACATTGCTGTTTTCTCTTACCAGCATTTTGTGGAATGATGCTAGTGGAATTTTATTGGTCAGACTGTCAATATATACAATGATAATACAATAATAAACATACAGAGTCCTGACTCCAGAGCTAGGCTGTTGAAAGAGTAAAGCTTTGGAAACACAATGGTTTACTGAGGGCAGTCCTGCCCCCCTTCCCTCTCCTCAATCCCAGCAAGATTATTTATTTTCTCAGGGTCTTCTTATCATTAAGTATTGAAAACAACCCTTCTCCTCCCAAAAAAGAACCACCCAGCAACACAAAGAAGAGTGCTCTTGTAAAGACAATGTGCAGATAGCAATAACATTGCTATTTTTTGCTATTGCGAGGTCAAATGTTTGCTCCCAGCTAATCCATAATAAGTCTCTTTATTTCAATTAACTCATCCACAATATAAATGCCAGTGGATTCCTCCAACAGCAATTATAGAAATAAGCCACTTTGACAACACTCTGCTATGATCTCTGTTATTAAGAAAGCAAGCAAAAAGTAATTAGATCTTGATAACACCATATTTTGGAATCACTAGTTGCTGCCTTAGCTTTTTGATTACATAAAAGAAGTTTACACAAGGAACTATATAACTGGTAAGAGACAGAGGGGGCCTGCTTTATGTCACAACATACAGGGCCCATGTGAGCAGAGCACAGGGTTGCTTTGACAGCCCAGAAGACAGCAGTCCTTACCTCCTTGTAGTCATGCACTCTGATATATCATCTGAATAAATCAGAGACCTGAGGTTGGCTTTAACAAACATAAAAATAGGCTGAAATCCGTATTTTGAGAGCAAGTTGGTCCTGGGGTTGATCAAGAACCAAGAAACATCACTGCTGCTCACATCAGGATGCCATGGAAGAGGCCATCACGGGCACCTCTTTCTCCATGGCAGAGTGTGCAATCAAACATGTTTTGATGGTCCCTTTCTATCTGCTATTTAAAGAATGATCCCTCCAAGCAGGGCAGAGGTTTCCTTAGTTGAATATAACCACTCTCCCAGCTAGAAGCATCAAAAACATGGACAATGTGGGGCATTATTTGATTAACAGCATTGAACCTACACATCAGAGAAGCATATAGTTGTACTTGGTGGTATGAAATGTTGAATAGATGTTATCATGACTAGAATTATTCCCCAAACACACAGATCTCTTCCCAAAGCCTTATGTTCCTCAACACAAGTGGGCAAATCAACACTTGTGCTATCAGTCCTTCAGAAGTGACAAAGCTCTTGTGAAGTTCATATACAGCCATGCAGCTCTAACCTCTGTTACCATCAATGTAGCCAAATAAGGTGAGGGAGTGGGGAATGGTCACAAAGACAATGAAGAGATGCAGTCTCTTCACAGCACAACTTTTTCCCATTACCTTAACGATCATCTAGTTCCAATGCCCCTGCCATGTGCAGGAACACCACCCACTAGACCAGGTTGCCTGAGTTCTTTTAAATGAGACTTACCCTGACAAAGGGTGGTACATGGTCTTGATGTATTATTGAGATGAGCTTCAGCTGAGGAAGGTTGGTAGTTCTCAAGTGTCAGTAATTAAAGAACCCCTTTGCTTTAGGAATGGAGATTTCAGTGAGAATGTAGCACTTTTTAAGTGGGAAAAGGAAGGGAGGAGAGGATAAACCACAACTGGTATCCTTAGGGAGAAAAACAGAGAGTGGCAAGTCTGCAGTGGGGAGCTCCTTAAGACAGCCTTTCATGCGGTTTTACATCAGACAAATTCATTTACTTTGCTATTTCAGCATTTTTGGTTAGTGGGTGACCAGAGCATTGTGGTGTAAAACATAGCTGATGTATATTTTTCCCTTTGTTCTTCATTCTTGACCCCAAATCCCACTGGCCCAGAGAAAAACTAACTAATTAGATACATTAATGCAGGCTACTGCAGTATTTGTGTGCATAACTTGAAGAAAGGAAAGTTTTGATATTTTGAGCTTCATCCTGCCACTTAATCCAGTATCACTTTTCATGTGTTTCCATTTCAGCCTATGAATCTCTGTGGATACTCTTATCCTAAGGAGGGCCTCCCAGCACCTAAATTCAGGAGTAAAACACTGTCTTGAGAATGCATCTGTCATTTCTGTGCCCAGGAGCCTGCACGTGTGATGTGGATTAGAGCTGGAACACACAGCAAAGACCTGCATGCTGCCCAGTTCCCAGTCACTGCACTGGTTTGTATAATAACCAGAATTTCATTAAGGTAGAAAACAATGGCATCTGATTTTTTAAAAAACAAAATAAAAGTTCTCTTCTATCCATTTTGCACATGCCTGTTTTCTTGCACATACTAACCTGGAGTGCAGCATTTGACAGAGATCTTTTCCTAACAGCTGCTGGAGAAATAGCACCAAATGAAAAGCAGCACACAAAGAAATTCATTAGTCTGTTCTGCAAGACTGAGAGTCCAAAAAAGACATTTGCTAAACATGGTGTGTCTTTCAGCACAGGCCTGGTGGAAACATTAAAACTAGGATCAGCAACTACCATAAATACAAGTTCCTTAAAGCATACAAAGACAAGCAGCTTGTTTGCTGTCACTCATTGCAAGGAAAGGAGGGCAATGCTGGAGGTCCATCCAAAGTGACACAATTTAATGCTTTGCACTTAGATTTCAGGATAGTAGATATCTCATAACTGCCCACAGTGAGTAACTAACAAATACTCAAATACTTAATGCCTCTAAAACACTGCTAAGAAATTAACTTACTGATTATAGCATTATAAAGACAAACCTGTCCAAAACATGGGTCATCTGCTATCAGAGCCAAAGTTGCCAAGAAACTACCTTTAGAGCTCCTCAACCTGGAAGGTTTACTCTTTATTGTAGGACTGAATGAATATATACATGCGATGCCCTTAGCCCACTAGCAGGACAGGAGGCAAGTACTTTGCAGTGGCCCTTCACCCCAGAGCCCAACCAACAGCAGGAAACATTCAGAAAAGACCATTGTACCAAAAAATTTCCTAATGGAATCTGTGTGTGTGTGCACCTCTGTGACCACCAAATAGTGTTACTGCCTTACCTTGCAGCAGCCTCACTTCTTTATTTCTCTTCTTGTTCCACTCTGGCCACTTGGGTTACTGTGCTGCTAGCTCTCTTCTTCCTCAGGCCAACACCAAATCCAGCAACATCCCCTCAGCATACCGCCATCTTTTACCCTTTATCTGTTTGCTCTTCTCTGTCCTGATTCAGCCAAGGGGGAACACACCACTGAGAGGGAGCTCAGCAAGCTGCCCCCAACAGGAATCACTCTGACTGGCCTCAACAGAACCTCTTTCCAAACTGTTTGCTTCTCAAACTGGTCGGTTCCTGGTTGATATAGTCCTGGCCACACCCACCACCCCAACCATGATCACCTGGGGGAAGGCCTCACACAGGTGGGCCTGGTTCTGCCTCTGGGGCCTGAAACCACTTGGAGAGCAAAACATTCTGCTGGGTTGTTGGTCATCCACAGGTCAGCTCCAACTCAGGGTTCACAGCCCAGGCCCCAGCACTTCAGTTACATGGGTATGGCTCTGGGCAGGCCTGGTCTGGGCACTGATGGAGTCACAAGGAACCCAACCAGTTCCAGTCTGTGAGCTGCACTGAACATCCAAGGTCATATGAGAAGCCAGGTTTGGTTTTCTTCTGCTTGATTAGCTTCTGGGAAGCCATCTGGGAAACAGAGATGTTGTTGTACAAATTGGCTGCAAGTGGGCTGTGAACACAAAAAAAGTCCTGCATTGGCTCAAAAGCACCACAGAGGCTCTAGATAAGTGGTGGCTGGACTCAAATTGTCAAGAACAACCTAAACTGCCTGAATATCTCATGAAAGTTTAAAAGATCTAAACATTTGGGAACAACATAATTTGGAAATGACCAGACTTTCTACAAGCAAGAGAACATCCTCACATCATAGCATGGTCTCATCAGACATCTTACCCCACCAGCAAGAGACCTCACAGCTTTGCTTGTGCTTTTTATTTTGCTCTAATTCTGTTGTGAGCAAGTAGGCACAGAGCACTAGTTTACATCCCCAGCAGAAGAGAAGCCAGGTGATCCATGAGCCCTAGAAGCACCTGGTTGCATTCTAAAGGGCCATTCCCTTGCTATAAATGTCAGAAACCAGGGATAAAGAGGAAGGAATGTGTCCTACCACAGCCTCTCCCAGGGCAGCAATCTTCGGTGACATATAGAGTGGAAAATGTGTCAAAGCGGTTTAGTAGGAAAGAAAAAAAAACGCAGCGAGGAGAAGGGCGGCTGAGTGACAAAAGAGTCATGAAACAAACATCCAACCACAAATAATTTGATGGTTTTATTTGTTCAGATGATGCTGCTGACACGGCAGGTTTTGCCGTGCTGACTGCGCTCGCTGTATCAGCGCTGAAGTCTGGCAAACTTCGAGGCTGCTTTCCGTGTAACAAGAGTGATTATAATCGATAAGCAACTCCCTGCATGTCACCAGTGTCTAGATGTGAGATCAGTATGATCATGGAAAAGGGAACCCTAAAAGAGAGGTCACTTTGGTATGGTTTTCTGCAGCAAAAGAGTGGTCCAGCCTCTTTGGTGTAGCTGTGGCAATCCAGAGCTGCTTGCATTGGACACCCTCACAACACAGTGCTGGCTGGGAAACCTCAGAAGATGTTGCTTTTAATGATCCTGTAGCTGGGAAAATGGCTGAGATCCTTTTGCTGGCAGTGGGATCTGCATAACCTAGCTAAAACAGTTGTTTGGGTATCTTCTGAAAAAGGGGTTGTACAGCCCAAATCCCTGGATGTACAGCACAGCACTGATCATAACAACCTTCTACTTGTGATCAAATAAAAAGATTAAACAAACCCCAAATCTTTGTGATGGCTGAATATTTTGGTATCAAATTGCATCTAGAAGAAAGAACAGCAAAAGAAAAGGCTCATGATGGAAGTTGAACTCTGGTACCTTTCAAAGCCAGACAAGGATTTCTCCATATGGGTTTTGTCTGGTATGGCAGGTCATCTGGAAGTTCTGTATGACCTTCCTAATGATTTTTTAAGCCTGAATAAGCAGGGGAAAGAACCCACTAGAACAAGAAGAAAGGAAAGTAGAATAGAGGAATTAAGACCATAACGGACTGTGGAAAAGGAACCTTAAAAGATTTTTTCCATGGAACTCTTAGAGGTCACAAAAATGTAAAGGACCCCTTGAAAACATTAGGTTGCCTGCTGCTTTTTGTTTAGGAACCTCCATCCAGCCGTCACAGGAAAGATACACAGCCTCTTGGACCCTAACAGTTCTCATTTTAGGTAATGTAAATAACATTTTTTACATTAACATTTTATTTATGTAGAATCTTCTGTCTCAGCAGATGTCCTACAGCTGTAGGTGTATAAAATACAGAGCAGGGCTGGGGGTGGAGGAGAGGGGAGGATTAATCTCTTCCTTGTACTTACACAACTAAGGAGGCAATTCAGTGGAGCTATGGAAGTATCATCAGATAGCAGATACCACCAGAGCAGGACATCAGACCCAGAGCTGAGGCTCTGTTTGCTTAAGACGCTGTTTGCCTCATCCTTTGATGTCTTGCATGTTCTATTTTTAAGTCAAAGGTGTAGAAGTCTAATAAATAGTTATTATTAGAGAAGCAAAATCTTTTTTAGGTAACAAAAGAGCCTTGTTTGCTTCAAATCTGTTTTTCTAATCCCCTCAGGGATTCTGTCATGCCATGGTAGTCAACAGATACACAACAGTGTAGAACCAACCCAAGTTCCATATAACCCCCTTGCCATTCAGTGAAAAATGATAGCGCTTACAGACCACTAATACTTTAAGTCAGCTGCCTTCTTAAGGAGCTGGAGCATCTCGTTCAAACCAGCAATTACCACGTATGTTAGTACATAGGTTTGAAATGCAGATTTCCCCTGGTGTGCTCTTTCTGTGCTTATTTGTAAGCCCACCTGGTGCCAGATTAAGCTTTTTCTGATTCACTCTTTTAAAAGTACAACTGAACCCTTGTTGTGCTACTTGTGGAGTACAGCAGCCTGTGACCACTGAGATCCACACATGCTGTCAGTGTCTGTAAGGGCACAAATTATCGTGAAGGCAGAGATGCTCTAAGAGCTGCATCCAAAGGTGGACAGGCATGCATTGATAATGGCACTGGTTAATTAGCAGGGAAATCATAGAATTATAGAATGCTTTGGGTTGGAAGGGACCTTCAGAGGTCATCTAGTCCAACCCCCCTGCAATGAGCAGGGACATCTTCAACTAAAGCAGGTTGATCAGAGTCCCATCCAACCTGACCTTGACTGGTTCCAGGGAAGGGACTTTTACCACCTCTCTGGGCAACCCGGGCCAGTGTTTCACCACCCTCAGCGTAAAAAGTTTCTTCTTTATATCTAGTCTAAATCTCTCCTCTTTTAGTTTAAAACCATTATCCTTTGTCTTGTCAAAACAGGCCCTTCTGAAGAGGCTGTCCCTATCTTTCTCACAGGCCCCCTTTAAGTACTGGAAAGCTGCAATGAGGTCTCCCTGGAGCCTTCTCTTCTCCAAGTCGATCACCCTGAACCTTTCTTCAAAGCAGAGGAGTTCCAGCCCTCTGATTGTTTTTGTGGGTCTCCTCTGGACCTCCTCCACCAGGTCCATGTCTTGTGGAAGCCAGCCTGTAAATACCCATGGGAGGAGCATCTAATTAGGCTAATGCACTTCACCCAGAGTGGCCAATTCAGAACTCCACACACATGTCATCAAGGGGGCAGAAATCTGCTCACAGCTGTTTGGGGACCTGTGCTGCTCTTCTTAACTAACCACAAAGAGTCAGCCCTTCAGCTGTTATAAATCAGCAAAGAGGAGCCAGTTCTGCACCAGGACTATCAACTCTTTGGAGCAGAAAATAGTATGAGGCAGTTAAACCTAAGAATCTGGGCTATTTGATCTTATTAAAAACATTTATTAAAGGCAGATTTTAGCCTCATAACCTGTTGCTTGCTGTGCATGAACTCTATGGTTTTCCTTATTACCTTTGTTTTTCAGGCACTGTAGACTCTGCAGCTTTGTTTTTCAGAAAGTGTCAGCATCTCCTGCCAAAGGGCTGAGAAATACTGGTGAGACAAACTGGAAAAGGTTCTCATAGTTGTTATAGCACAGCTTTTCTCTTGTCAGTGATATTTGCCAGATTAAAAACTCTCAGTGCTCTACAAAAGTCATAAAGTTCATTTATAAGTGTAAAAAACCCAAAACTCAATCCTAGACTGTTAAACTAGCTACAGAGTTCTATTAAAAATCCAGGACATAGTGTCCTGCACGAGCCCAGCAGTTAGATATCTACATGTCTGGCTATTTCATGGATGGAAAAAGAAAAATTGACACAATTACAGACTTGTCATACTCCACTTCTTTCTTCAGAGTATTGAATGTCACTTAAACCAAAACAAACAGCCAAGTTCATTTCCCGTGACAAACATCCAGGGACATCTTAAAGTCAAAACAGAAGCAACCAAAATCAGAAGGCAAAGGAAACTTTGACAAAGCTTCAGAACCTTGTCAGATGCAATTATTCATTAAGTTTGCTCAACTAAATGAAAAAGAAGGGCCTCTGTCACCACAGACTGCTGAGTAGCATTGAAAGGTTTTACATGCATTGCTATCTGCAGTGTTAGCTTAATAAAAACCATAAGTTCGAATGCTAAGAACAGGTGAACAAAACTAATATTGAGAAAACCAAATGGGGTACAGAACAGCAAGTAACAACAGAATCTCTGCTAACGCCAGGAAAGGGAGTCAAAATGCATATAATTTAATATAATCTCCCTCATAATAATCTACTCCTTACCGCAATTAAAAGCTTCAATCACAAAAATCAGTTACGTTGAAATAATGAGAGTATTTCTTACCTTTTTCACATGACACAAGCTGCAAATTACTTTGGAAAAAAAATGGATCAAATCCATAAGCATAACAGGATTAGAAGTTGAATTCAAGTTGAGTTTCCTAAAGAAAAGGAATACTTGTTGTTGATTGTCATCACTTCTCCAGCCACCTTTAGAAAATGTGTCTCTTTCCTGCTCTCCCAAAACATTATTTGCTCACTCATTCAAAAAAGCCACAGAAGCTTCGAAAAGCTTTTGAAGGAGAACATGGACAACAAGAAAGGTGACAGGAACACTGAGAAGATGACAAGCTTTTTCCTATCCCTTTTCTATGGGAGACTGAAATGCCAATCAACATCCCATTGCAATAGCATTTTCTCCTTTGTAAATAAACATTTAGGCAGAAATTCAGAGGCAGGTACCAATGCTACCCTGGCAACATCACAAGCAATGGCTGCATCTGGGACCTCAGCCTGGTCCCAGTGCTCTGAGGCTGAGGGTGGGTTTTCTGTGTCAGAGCTCAGTGTCCTTTCTCTGTTGTATTTCTCTAATGTCCAATGGTTCAATGTTCAATATTCAGTGTAATGCCTCTGGCACTACACTGCAGTAATTTTCTTCCTAGTAACATGCCTTGCCAATTGTAACCCTCTTCTACAAACTGGGGAGGTGCCATCAGCCTTATCTCCTTGTCATTACAAAATTGCTATTTTCTGCCACACGGTGTTATGCAGCTCTACAAAGTCCAGCCTGTTTTTATGATTGCAACCAATTCTATAGGTGTAGAAAAATTGTAAAATTTGTCCATTTTGCTTTTTAATATGCTCACCAGCAGCTGTTTTAAGAGATACAAACCATTTCAGTTCTCTCTTACCCTTCTACAGACTACAAGGAATTCTTATAAAATGATGCTGTCACATAGTGCCTTTGCCAAGGTTTAACAAACTGTTTTAATAAAGACTTGCATTATTAAGAGGGAGTTGTATTTTAAAGGAGATTATGATGCATGTTTGGAAGTATCCTAGATCACTACACCAAAGCATGCTTTTTGAATGACTCAACAATATCCATTTCTCAACCGGTCCATGTTCTTTTATATTAATGTTTGGGTTTTATATTAATGTTTATTTCTTATTCCCTAATTTGCTGTTTTAGCTAATTGCACAAGATATGCAAGAACAAACACTAATTACTAAATCAGACTCTGGCTTTTAAAAGACTCAGGGGAAATAAACCAACAAATGGGAAGACAGGGACCTGTTTATTTTCCGTGCTCCTTGTCTGATGGGCTACACAGTCCCAGTATTTTAAGAGAATACACAGAATTATACAGAACAGTAGCTTGTATTTTATTACTGAGGGAGGAGAGAGGCTGCTAATCTCTTTTCCAATCATGGAACCTTGCCAGGTTTGCATGGTGTGTATATATATAGCTAAATATATACAATTTACAAGGTATTAATTGCCATATGGAAAGCACACTCATAAATGTGTACCTACATATGTATGCATCGATGTACACGTGTGTGCATAAAACCATACTCCTTTGTAAAGAGAGTTTCTGTTGATTGTTTTTTTTCAGGCTACATGATGGTTGTTGATCACACACACCTGAACCTTTCCCTTGCATGTGCTGCTTGTGGCAACGAGGGTGCTTGATGAGGGTGGAGGTCCTTTGGAAAAATATATAAAAATTTCATCCCATCATGGTCTTCTGTGTTCTGCTGCTGCTCTTTTGATTTCCTCTTTTACTCCTGGCTTTTCAGTCTCCCACATCTTTTCCCACTGAAGCTTCTGATCTTCAGTGGCTACTGCTATATGATTTCCACAGCAAGCTATCTCACTTTCTTCTCTTGACAATTTTAACACAGCAGTTGAACTCCCTGAAAATTCTGCCTCTAAAAGGATTTAAGTTAAATGCATTTACTTTAACATTCCTGTTTACTGGTGGTTAGGAGGAGCCATTTCTAAGCATTCCCCATCGACTGCTAGTTATGCTTTCCAGGTGTAAGGAAGTGGGGAAAGCAACACCTTGCTGGAACCTTGTTCTACACCACGTTGAAAGCAGAGAAGCAGGAAGATTGTATACGACATGGGATGATGTAGAGCTGCAAGCAGCCACAGTATGATCTGTAACAACCACAAAGGACAGGCAGTTTGCCTGGTCTGCTGCCATTTGTTTGGCACAAGGCACCATGCAGGGTCTTCCCACAACCAGCGAGTTCTCAGTTGAAAAAGGGCTTGAGGAGCTCGAGCCAAGTTGGTGGAAACTTCTGAAAATTGCATCCATCCCCCAAAACGAAATACTTCCTTGGAACCACAGATTGAGAGACTTTTTCTTCCCCACAAGTAAATGGCAAATTAAAGGAACAGATTTTGGTCATTCATGTGGAAATACTTCAGAGTGGCCCCTGGAAACCAGCCCTTCACTTTGGTCTGAGGCAAAAGATAGTATTACTTTTGAACTTGTCCTCAGCTAAGGCTCTTGAAAAACTCAAAGCACACTCTAAGAGCTTCTGGCCTTGGGTGCTGTCAGAAGCAGATGTCAGCTGAGGCTTCCAAGGTGGTCAAGTCTAACAGGTACTGCACAGAAGATGGCTTCTGAGCAGTCTCTACTGAGGGTATCTCATCACTGAGTGGTTAAATATCAAGCAATTTTCATCATTAGTGGTAGACATGCTTGTCAGTATTTTCTTCCCAATGGAGAATGCAATCAACTGAAATGTCCTGCAGTTTTGTTTTAGCAGGTTGCCAAACTTTCTGACACTGCCTTTTCAGACTCTTCCCCCTATGTTTAGAAGTTGTTGAGAAATTTGCCTGCTACTATTACAATGGTATTTTTTATTTCTTCTTTGTACATGCTCCTAAATGAGATACATGTGGCCATAAAATTGAGGAGTGATTCTGTTGAGAATTTACTTTGCAAAGGCCAGAGCTAAAGGTACTTTTAAACACAAAATCCAGGTACTTTTAGACACAAAATCCAACTTAAAAATACTCTATCCACTGCTGATCACCTCAGTATAGAAGGATGATGAAACCTGGAAGTCACTGGAAAAAAGAAAAGGTTGTAAAAATAACTAAGAACTCAACTGGATTTGTTTGCTGGAAAAGCTCTTGTAAGGCTTGGCTGAATGAAAGGTGAGGTTCATATGAAATACAGGAAAGGCCAATTGAGTGCAGATATCCAAATTTGAAAAGAAAGGCTGTGCTGCTCACTGACAACCTGAATACATGCTGTCTGTCATCCTCATTAATGCTATTTATAGAAAACTATGTGAGTACACTGGGATGAACAAAGCACTGACTTCATAGAGCAAAGACTGTGGAACAAATGCATAGATGAACATGGAAAAGGATAAAAGGGTGAACAATAAAACAGCAATATGAGAAAGCAGAGAGATCAACCTTTCCACTTTCTTCTTCCCTCAGTCCTACTTCAAAAAATAGCAACCTTTTTTCTTAATCATCTTTTTTCTGCTCATTCTCCTTCCCAAACTTCAAAAGAAGATCCACAACAGAAAATATTAATTAAGAGTCTCTTATGGATTTCGGTTAAGAAAGTGCCCTTTACATGGCAACATGTTATAATTAAATACTTATACTGAAGGGTAATATTATCATTTGAATGTTATACTTCAGAAATATAACCTACAATACAATATAAACAACAGTACCCTCAAAGCAGAATAGAAGGTGATCAGTGAAAGAACACTATACATGATCTCAGGGGCACTTCAGATTATAACCTGTAGGTGTTGGCTCGCAAAAATTAAACAAGATCAATGTCACACAGAAAAAACAAATGAAACCCAGTATATTGCTGTAGTAAAGCTAGATTAATTTGTTGATACCAGCTCAAGGTGCTCTTTGCACTCCAAATTTGTGACTTTGATGGAAAGATCATTTCCAAGGCCAGGTTAGATGGGGATTTGAGCAGCCTGGTCTAGGTGTCCCTGACCATGGCAGAGGGATTAGAAGAAGATGATCTTTAAGGTCCCTTCCAACATAAAGCATCCCATGAGTCTATGATCTTCAAATGTATCAGCACTAGAGTGGTGCTCCAGGCCAGCACGTCTCACCCATTTCTTTCTATAACAACAGGAGGGCAAATGGAGGGTGCTGGACATACCTGGAATCACAAGATTGTTCAGGCTGGGAGAGAACACTGGAGGTCATGTGGTCCAATGCTGCATTCAAAGCAAGGCCAGCCATGAGGTTAGATGAGGTTCAATGGTATGTTGTCCAAGCAAGATTAGGGTATTTCCAGGGACAGGGATGTTACAATACCACTAGCAATCTCCTCCAGCACCTAACCACTCCCATTGCCAGAATAGTTTCCATCATATCTAATAGGAATCTACCTTATGACCACTGGTGGCTCTAGTTCTTTTGCTGTGTACCTCTGAGGAGTGTCTAGCTCCATCTTCTATTTTGGAAGGCATCAGTGAGATCCCTGATCCCCTTCCCACCCTAAGCCTTCTCATTTCCAGACTCTGTAATGTGGCTCCAGCTGGATTTTGTGCTGCTGATACTCTTTGACACAGGTTGTGGTCTGCAGCGTAGACTCATAGTTTGCTTGTTGATGGGGCATGTTTTCACCAGAATGTTGGACCTGATGTTACTTTACAAAGTAGTGTGTCTTTCTATTGTGACAATAACAGTTCAGCTGTAGCCCTCTAGAAGAAGGTAGACACTGGCACAGTTGCCTCCTTTATCCCACAGGAAAGAAACTGGAGTGTCCCTCTGCAAACTACTAGCTGAAATTGCTGATATGAGATGGGTTTGGAGGCTCCTGTGCACTGAAGTGAACAGTGCAGACTGGTTTCCTTTCCTCATATTTGTGACTTACAATAAGTCCCAGATCTTGAAACAGGACCGTGCAGTTCTGATGATGAACCAGGGGAATTATGCAGCTCACGACTCTAATAACTCTGTGTGATTGTTTCACATGAGTCACTCGGAGCCCTTTTCTGATCCTCATCATGAAAGAATTAAAATAAAAGGCAGAAATGGATCATATGTTTAAGTGTCAAAAACATCTCTATGCTTTTCAGAAACAGGGAATCAAGAAAATCAGTAAAATATTCTGTTGCCTATCATAGGAAGTGTCAAAATTTAGAGGAATGCACTACAACTTGATAAACTGTAAACTGCACTAAAATTATGACATAAATTTTGTGTAAGCCCACACTGCCTATTATTTTCCTTTAACAACACTTTTTGATAAACTCAGGATACTTAACTGGCATAACACAGTTCTCAATATGTTTGGTGTTACATTTAAAAGACTTCATTTGTTAAAGTTTTCATGTGTTATTAAAATGACTGCTTGGATGTGGTACAGTCTGTATTAAAGAATAATATTCAAACTAAACATACAGCTTTTTAACAGATGTTTAATTACAGCAGCTTCTCGAACTCCAAAATCATTTGTGGATCTCTTGTTATTTCAGATGAAACTACTTAGATACAAATGTGGGCTCCTCTGGCCCATTATCTTTTCACTATTGTAGGGTGAGATGAATTTGGCAGCATTTTTAGCCAAAAAAGAATCGGTTCCTCATCACCGGTTCTGAGATAAGCTGACCAAGACACTCTAAAACAAACGAGTAACAGATAAAACAACCTCAAACTGTTATTCTTTGTCCAAGCTCTTTAAACAAAATAGCACTAATTCAAAGTGTAACCTCAGAATTCACCTCTTGCCTGCAGTCTTAACTTTTTCACTCTCTGCATTCTCCAACAAGTTGTCTAAGTTTGATTTACTCTCTTATAAATATACAAGAATGCAGTTATTTATTGTTCAACTGCTGCTTTATTAAAGAAAACTCTTGTTCTCACACTCCTAACTATCTACGTGCTGGAAAGCTTCAGCCCTGAGCAGAGGTGGAAGGCTTGGTTAACAAATGTAAAACCAGTTGCCACTAATAAATCCCTGTGGAGTAAAATATGGGATTATATTATTAGAAATCTGAAAGAAGATTTGGTACTTTCTGATATTGTCTTAGGTTCAACGAAGCCACAATATCATCTCTTCTCCATGCTCCTGAGACCACAGAATCATAGAATAATTTAGGTTGGAAAAGACCTCTAGGATCATCAAGTCCAACCTTCATCCCAACATCTCCCTGACCCCTAGACCATGTCCCATAGTGCCAAATCTACTCATTTTTTGAACACTTTCAGGGATGGTGACTCCACCACCTCCCTGGGCAGCCTGTTCCAGTGGCTAACCACTCTTTTGGTAAAGAACTTCCTCCTAATATCCAAAATATTAGGTGAAGCTTGCTGTTTTCCAGTCACAGCAAGGTCACTCATAAAATACAAGAGGGATATGCTGAATGCTTCTTATGGTCTTGGTGAAATTAATCCCTTTGTAAGGGACAACCACACTGGCCTCAGTGGGACTTTGAGAAGTGCACTGGGCTTATGCTGCCCTGCTGCAGAGAAATTAATTTAATTTTCACAGTGACACTAGTGCTGCCTTGGCTGTGAATGAACTCCAAATGTGCAATTTTACATCATCACCTTGCTTCTTAAAGCCCATTTCTGAATAAAAAGCTAGTAAAAGTGGAGATCAACAAATGGAAATTAGAAAGAGAAAATAAGATGAAAGGTTTCCAGTAACACACACTAAAGATTTTAAATAAATATTTTAATTCTATTATTGGCATTTACAGGTAGAAAGCATACAGTATGTTACAATTTTATCAAAATGTGAAAAATATGGATGTTACATAAGTAACAAATGTAAAAAAAGTATTTTTCTTACCTTCCCTGAAAGTAAGAAAACTATTCAGCATAGGAAAATATTGATATAAAAACACAGCTTAGGTAAAAAAAAAACCAACAAAAAAAGGAGTTTTTACACAGTACGATAGTTTCATCAGATCTGCATGAAGATGAAAGGACTTTGTGAGGTTCTACTTTACCTAAAAGTTCAGGGAATTTGGGAGAAACAGTAAGCTACATTAATGAATCTACAAGTAGTTATCCCTCATATCCGCTCCAAAATGCTAGAGTGCAGTAATTTTCTATACAATAAATAATTCTTCAAAGTTTCCATCATAGAAAAATCATATAATGCAGAAAATGCCACTCCAAGGTCACAAAGGCTAGGCAGTGCTTTAATAATAATTACGATAATACTTATTATAGTGCTTTATAATGTCCAAGCACTTCAGACGAGTTAACTAATTAGTCCTCACAACACCTCTGTGAGGTAGGCGAGTAAGTGTTTTTCCTACCTTTCCAAAGTACAGATGGGAAAAGGAAATCTGGGGAGAAGCACAGACTGAAGCAGCATCACAGCCAAGGTGAGAGGCCAGGAGATGTGTAAATCCAAGGGTTTTCCCCCTGCTCCTGTTGATCGTGCTGCTGCTGGGCTGGGCTGATGAAAGTCCATCGCTTCCCTCCCACTGGAAGCACTGAGTGGTGTGGGCAGGGACTGGGGTTAAGCATCTCAAAATATTTCATAGAAATTCAGAAGCTCTCACACAACTTTGTCAAAAAACTAAACAAAAAAAAAAAAAAAAAAAAAAAAAAA
>VYZX01013267.1:616616-635474 GCA_013401335.1 Brachypteracias leptosomus | reverse complement strand
AAAAAAAAAAAAAAAGAGGAAGAAAAATAAAAAGGAAAAAAAACCCAACCCCCAAACAAACAAACAGACAAGCTGAAAAGAAAAAATCCTAAAGTGCTGACTGGCTTGAGCTGCTTCTAGCACCTCTTGTATGGAATAAGACTTACAGCACTGTTGCCAGCAGTTATTCAAGCTGATTTCATCCACAAAGTCACATGTGAGCAACTGCAGGATATGGTAACTACATTTTCTGAGACACCTTACTACTGTAATTCCTTCATTCACCATCCTCCTTCCATGCACTTCGTAAGGAAAATTAAATCCTCAATACTCTTGCATCGTAAAACACGTTAGTAGCTGGAGACAATATGCACATCCTTCACAATTTAAAAAATAAAAATAAAAAAAAATTAGTTCATTTTGAGAACAAAGCATTATTAATTTAAGGATCACGAAACCAAACAATGGTAAATAGGAAACCCTTTCCAAAGGCTGCATGCCGAATATCTTGCTTTCAAATACAATGCATGCAGGAGAAATAAATCCATCCGAGCGTAATTAAATTAAAAACGTTTTAAGTCTCTTTCAGCAGCATAATGGTTATTATTTTTAAAGTCTCCTCCAACCAAACTGGCCTGGGGTTCAAATGCTGACCTTTGCTTTTCCACAACCATATAATGGTTTGACTGGTCCCCGTGGCTTTGCACGGTGGCAATGCCAGGAGATAAAGCCTATACATACTGTTCTGCTTCCCCATCCTTGGAAACAGGCTTTGTGGTACCTCCTTTGCTGTCTTCACCTGCTGCTGCTGCTGCTGCTGCTGCTTTTTCAGGAAGTGATGCCAAATCTTTGAAAACATCCACATAATGCCCAAAGCCTGGGCCCCAGTTCAAGAGGTTGTCCCAGTTGAAGCTTCCTGCTTGCTGCCCCAGCTTCATGGGCAGGGAGCTCTCCCCTGTGCTGGTGGTGGTGGCCTGGGCTCCCACCGGACCCCCCTCTCCTCGGCGGCCAGGGTACCTCCGGGGCTTCAGCCTGGCACCGTAGTTGTCCTCGTCATCCGCGTCAGACTCATTGACCTGGGATAGCTTGGGCATCCTGGAGGTGTATGCTATGGGCTTGTCCCTGTCGTATTCCATCTCCGAGCAGGTGAAGGACTCGTGGGAGTCACTGTCGGAGGAGGACTCTGGTGCGGGAATACCATCGGCCGGGTTCCTCGTCCGGGACAGAGGCCTTCTGCAGTCCTCCTCTGAAGAGGACCGGCCGTGGTCTGCGCTGCAGATGCTGGGATTTCTGGGGCGAGGGGTGTTCAGTCTCTCCACCTCTTCAATAGACAGCCCCACAGGAGGAGCAGTCTCCAGAGGGATCTGCCCAATGGGCTGCTTCAGGCGGCTTCCTGGTCGGGAACTGTGGCTCGCCATGGTCTGTGGACTCTTACTTCTCCTCCCCAGACGAGTGGCATAGTTAAAAATGCCAGGCTGGCAGACATCGTTGTGCATCTCCAGTGGGCTCCCTTCCCTTATGGCGAGGTGCAGCTCCCTTGCTGGACTGTGCCTGTAGAAAGTCGACGATTTGGAGAAGGGTGCGGGGCTGTGCCGAGACAGGGGGTTGGGAGTAGGGCATGCCGAGTGGCTTAAAGAGGTTGTCCTCAAGCCCTGCCCATAGGCAGGCTGGTAGGTCAAGCTGCTGGCTCCCAGGGGCATGGGGGACTGCCTCGCAAAGCCCAGTGGGCTGTGCCTCTGGATGGAGAACTTGGGTGTGTGGCTCCGAAACTGCTTGTAGTGCTGGATGATGTCAGCATCCGAGGGGGCGATGCTGCTGGCGTTGTCAATGTCGTAGTGCTCGATCTCGGGCTCGGGGGAAGCCAGCGGGGCACTGGGGATGGTCTCTGTGGTGTGAGGGATATCGGTTTCATCATAGATGAGATATGGGTTTTCTCTTTCAATGATATCAGGTTTTGGGTTCCCTTCAGGCTGCTTCCTGACAGTCATGTCATCGCCATAGGGCGGGATGTTGTCTGGGTCATCAAACGCCACGTTCTCGCTCCCTTTTTTCTTCTTCTCCTTCGTTTTCTTCTCCTCTTTCGGGCCTTTCGCCTTCTTCCCTCGGCACTGGTTGCAGAGGATGAGGCTGAGGACCAGCAGCGCCAGGACCGTCGCGCAGCTGCCCACGATGGCCGGCACGGCCCAGAGGGGCAGGGACAGCTCGGCGGGGTGTGGGGATGGGAGGCAGATGTGGCCACCACTGATGCCAGCTCTACACTCGTGGCCTGGGGCACACAAGACCCCCAGGCAAGCCACCACCGCCTCGCAGGTCCGTCCCGCGTATGCCTCAGGGCAGATGCAGGTGAAGCCAGCGTGTGTCCCAGGCTCACAGCTGCCCCCGTTTTGGCAGGGGTTGGAGGCACAGGCACCTGGTGGGACACACTGGTAGGCGTACCACTGGTTGATGCACATCAGCTCCCCCCAGCAGGGACTGCTGGCACAGACGTTGGGCCCACGGCAGCCGATCTTCACCGAGGGGTCTGTTTTGGAGAGAGAGGCGAGGCTGTGCTTGCCAGAGAAGGGAAGGCTCTCCCCGCCATACTTGATGTAGGAGATGCAGCCATCGAAGCCTAGGAGAAAACGCAACAGTCACATCAGGACCTGAAGACTGAGTACGCCCTGTCAACGTGGGCCAAAGTCACTCTAAGCATCAATGTCATGCTAAAGGGAAAACTTTTTGGATCAGCAAATGACAAGATCTCTGGTGTACCTCTTGCTCCCAAAAATAAAAGGGTAAACACAAACACAGAAGCAACAGAAAGGAAACCCCAATGCTACTTTGGAGGCCTCAGCCTTATTTTGTGATGTGTTTTTAAGCAATGTGTGGGGTAAATCACACCGTTAGTTACACACGTGAAGCCTCCATATTTTCATGACTGAATCTCACGTGTATTGAGCTTACACTTGATTCTCCACATTTTTACCTTGTATTGTGATTAGTGTAAAAAATATCTGTCATATTAACCACATAATGGTGCAATATCTGAGGAACTTCACTTATTACACTAGAAAGATGGCCCGTTCACAGGACTTGATCTCAAAAGTCTTTTCCAGCCTAGATGATTCTGTTTCAGTACCTAACAATCTGTACTGAACCCTTTAGACTCAGATGTAAGGAATGTTTTCTTGCTTCTGTTAAATATTTCCTCTTAGGTTGTAATGACTATCTTGTTCATAAACTTTTAATAATTATCTTGTTCATAAACCTTTAATAATTTTGGTGGGGTTCATACTAGATAGGAACTGAAATTATTTTTAAGCAGAACAAGATTAAATAAAGGCTGGTTACGCCTGGAGCTTCTGACACAACTTCTATACGTGTACCTTTTAAAACTAATACTTTTCACATCTAAGCTGTGCATAGAAATGAAGATTAAAGATAAGAAAGTAATTAATTCCTCTGAAGACACATGCATGGCACTTATATAAATGATACCAAGATATCTTAGTTAAGTCTACCAAATAAGAATTCATAAACAGATCATGGTTTTAAACTTCAACACGAAGGTTTCAAAGCAATGAAAATACTCTTATGTGGGTAAATAAAATGTACCCAACGCTGCAACGAAGATGCTGAAATGAATACATCATGTTTTCTAGAAGGTCTGCAAGACATTTTGCACTCCCATGCTTTCATTAAATCTGAAAAAACAGGTAATTGTAAGCAGAAGCCTAAATATAATTTTATTTGTTGATCTGGCTTTCAAGAATTATATAGGCTGCAGAGGAGAAGGAACTACTGTCCAATTAGGAAGTATCTACCTCAAGTTTGGAGACTAGGAGTAAAGTTCAAATTGAGGAAAAAACATAATGTGAAATGAAAAAAAAGAGTATTTTGGGTAAAACCAGGTTGCTCTCACAACCTAGTCTGCTCACTGAGGTTTGCAACGCAAATGGATGTTTTTGTGATTACAATGTGCTTACAGATAGAATCATCGAGGGAAGTCTGAAGGTTATATTCTCAGATCTTTATTATAATGTAGTTGCCCCTTGTAGTAAAATTATTTTGCCAAAATGCTAAGCGATGAGCAAATGGTTGGATTTTGCAGAAATATTGTCTTTTCTAAAAACGTATCATTAAACTGAGTCAATTTTCAATTTATAGACTCATTTCACTGAGGCTAAATGAAAGGCTCCATTGTTCAGCAAATAAGCTAAGAACTCAAATGGCTACCATAGGGAAACATCTAATCTACTAGCATTTAATGTCTTTAAAATGATTTTGAACAAATATTCCTTCTAATGACTTCATTCAATGTACTTAAATGTTTTTGTTTCCTAATTTTCCCATATTTCTAAAACTTCTTATCATCCATGCAGGGAAACCAATGCACAGCTGGCTTGGCTGTGCTAGCAGCAAACATCAGCTTCCATTCCCCTCTGCTTCCCAGTTTCCCCTATTCTGAGCTGAATTTTCCTATCATGATTCAGCTAAGCCTCCTGTCTGTCTCCTAAAATCATGGCAATACTTTTATATCACTGAATCTCAAGTGGCCTTTTCCCAAACTTCACGTAGCTTGGTTGTAGTGCTAACCCTGCCAGTGGTGATGCTGAACTCAGCATGGAGAAGGACAGCGCCACTAGTCAGTTCTGAAGCCTTGCACATGGGTGAAAACAATAAATGGGCAATTTTTCCATGCATTAGTAATGTCAGAGAAAAGTTCATTTCTGCAAACATCTTGCTGGAATGGGAATGAAAGGGAACCTTGTGAATAATTGTGGAAAACTCTGTAAAAACAGGTAGCACAGAGATAAATGTTATGAATATCTCCTCTGTCATGAAATAGCCAGTATACTCAAGCTTCATGAGGTGATATTATGGATTTCCAATCTTCAAAGTATGTTGCTTTAAAATGTGAACAGCCTCCAATGTCAGAAATGAAATATGAGTGGGTATCAATATACAATAAGGTTTTCTGAGGGATGCAATTCATGTGGTGCTAAGGGGCATGAAAGAGCCTTCTAAGTTTTGCAAGCATGCTATTTCTGCATTATTTCCATTCTGAGAGAGTGTTTTCCTTCAGCATTACTTCTATTTTCATTTTCTCCTGTTTTTACATTTCCAAACAAAGAGGAAATTGAGGATTTAGGGTTCAGGTGAGCGCCCAGGCAGAACGGACAATTACCTTGCTCATGCTTGGTGGTCCCTTGCAGCAGTGGGGTGATAAACAGAAGATGAGGATTTTGTCAGGTCTACCAGGGTTTTAAGATGTTATTGGCTATACCAGCCTCACAGCCCTGGAACTGTTGCCTGTGTTATGTGTTTGTCTGCCTTTAACAGCACTGCAGATCTTTCTGCCTCTGAGTTCATGCAGAGTTTTATACCTCCCCCTTGTAAATCCTTGGTATGTCGTACACAATGTAATCCAATATTAAAATAAAATAAAATCATATGCATAAGAGATTTTGGATTGTGTATTCCTAATGGAAGCCAGACATTCCTAATTTGTCTACCACAGCATCAGGCCGTGGTGAGAAGTTAGTGTCCTCAATTTTCTTTGTTCCAGCTTTCCTACAAGACTCTGATTTTTCCACGCTGCTCATAAAACATACATATAAAAAGGGTAAAGGTTAGCACAGCATCCATATGATTTCATACCACGTTGCACACAAATTCACAACACACAGATGTGAAGTGTGAATTTGCTCCACTCAAAGATACTTTATCTGGCCACAATTCTTGAAGTCAGGAAGATTTTTCGACAGAAAAACTCTGTGAAACCTACGCCCACATTGTCTGGAGTATCTCACAGTTTGTAGCTAAAAATCACCTCCATCTTTACTTATCACTAGGGGGATGATATCAAATATACGTTATCTGCTTCTTTTGCCAGCATCTAAGACAGTTGCTTTAACTCTTAAAGGAGGCTGATTTACTTCTTAACAGCTACATGTCAATCAGAGGGTGGTTCCTTATTGTCCTTGGTCTCTGTTGCTCAGAAATAAATCCTATTCTTCGCTTGACAGCAGGATAAAGCAGGAGGAAGTTGGGAGTTTTAGAAAATATTTTAGTCATATTAATAACAGGCTAAATCCTGCAGTACTTACCAAACCCCTACAGAGACAAAGTTCTCATTTAGCATTTTTTGCCCACATAAAAGATTTGCCTTGATATTCCAGATTCTGACCCAGGTAAAGAATAGATCCTTTCTTCTCCATTAGCATATTATAAGAACTGATTTACAGCCAAGCAAGCAAATCCACCCCCCCATCTCCAAAAAGCCCTGCAGATGGAGTGCCTGCTTTTGGAAACAAGTCTGCAATCCTTACTCGTTCAAACTGCAGTTTTTCTGGCAAAGGATAGAAGCCTACTAAATACTGATAAAGAATTACAGTACTTTCTGCAACCTCCAAGCAAAAAGAGACCCTTTGTCCATTCAAATGTGCTTATGTGCACTATATCAAAAAAATAATAAAAATTACCTGCAACTGTGCTCTTGAAAGGCTGGCTTGATGGGATTCCTCCCAAAGAAATTGTAAGGACATTTAGTCCACCGAAGTCTTGGGTGGGGTGGAGAATGTCTCTGCTGTGGGTCTTGTCGACCGACAGGGTAGTAGCAGACCCGTTCTTCTCGATGAGTACTGAATGCCACTGCCCATCTGCAGCGTACACTTCTGGGATATTTCTTTCCACTTTCCCAGCAATTCCAGCATCAGACACGTAATGCACTTTCCCACCTTTTATCTGATCAGAAGAATATAAAAAGCATAATTTTAAAGTGATATACACATAACCGCTCCTATACACACATAAGTCTGTTCAGGGCAGGTACAGGAAGATGTGGCTTCAGTAGCAATAGGAAGCCTGGGTGTACTTTTTACCCAAATAATTATTTTGCGTTATTTAGTACTAAAAATTTGGCTGCAAATACATCATTACATCTGTAGAAAACTTAGAGCTGCATACACTCATTCCCTGCTTAATCTCATAAGAAAAAAAACCTGTTGAGAGGCCAGCAACAGGAAGTACACATGGCAAAACATTTTAACTAAAAAAAAAAAGAATATTCTTCCTCCTTCTTCAATGTAAGGTGGAAAATGCTTTGCAGAATAAACAGATGTAGTCCTTGCCCCTTGTATCTGATTTTCATTATGACACAGTAGGAATATATGTGGTATGGCAGGACTTGAGCAAGACTCCCATTTCATACCTGGTTTTTACTGCTATTTGCATTTTGCAGAAAACCAGTTGTATTTTATAAACCTTTCTGAAGAGCTGCAAAGTGTATTATTTTGCATGATTTTTTATATGGTGCTTCCTTGAGCAAACTGCTGTTAAACTCGTGAGCCACTAGGAAAAAAAAGGTACTATTAAATTCCAAGAAAAATTTCTTGGCTTTTCCTCTAGGAATGATGCCTTGCAATTCCACTGAATCATGAGATGCAGAATTTCAAACCTCTTATTAGCTCAATATTGAATGATCCCAAAATGAGATCAGTGCAAATTCCACAATTCAAGATATAGGGGTTTAAAAAGATCCCAACATCCAGACCTGCCATCTCCTCAATGTTGCATAAGTTGGGTACGTCAGCTGAGCTAAGGGTGTAGAGACTTGTGTACAGCTCCTATAAGGTGGCTCTGCAACTTGTGGCAAGTTTCCTTCCATACTTAGCACATTTGGACATAAGTAGCAAAAAAGATGACTGTTTTCCCTCCCATGTTCCTTGCTGTAGCTTGGTCAGTCCATGATCTGCAACACGAGCGTGTAGAACGTGTACGCACATAGACCAGGGAAGGTCAAAGCCTCAGGTTTGTTGAAAGCTCTCTAAGCCTTCCATGCTTTGTTCCAGGAAAAATAATGTTCACCTGGGAAGAACTGTGAGGTGACACACCAGCTACAAGAATGCTGCTCTTGTTTCCAGAAACTGTTAAATGCTCTGGACTTACTTCTTTGGTGATGCAAGCTGAGGATGTTGTTCATACAAATCAGCTTTAAAATGGCTTGGCAGCCTGAACTAAATGCATCTAGCACGTATTCCACTTGGATCAAGAAATACAATGGTTAATATGTGCATGCATTTCATTTATAAGTGCAGTAATATGGACTATTTGGAAGTGTTTAGTTTGAGAGTCTCATTGATCAAGCTGCCCCTCAGAAGTAGGAAGCTTTTGTTACTGGCCAACACCATTGGCACACATCTAAACTATCACACAGCCCAAAGAAAATCCCACATTTGGAAATGTAGTCACACAGACCATCACAAGGTATTAAACACCAACTGCCACAATCAAAAATATTTATAAAAAGATTAACTAGGCCAAATATATACATCTATTTACGTCTGCAACCTGTAATTAGTTTGTTACTCTTATTTGTCTTTTATGCTCGATGAAAATACTGCCTTGTATTTTGGTTTTTATGTAAGCAATAAGAAATACACCATATCAGGCAATATCCTCTAAGCTTATAGGAAGACATGGAATCATAACTTTTAATTCCGTATTAGAGAAGAATTGTAGAATTATTTACCTGTCAGCAACTGATATTTTCCATATGGATTTATAAGTCCTTAGCTCTCTTTCTGTTTCTTTAAAATTGCATTTGACTAATGCTAACAGACTCATAAATAATATACTAGAGGCATTTAGAAAATAAAATTTCCAGAGACGAGACTGGTCCATGATTTCTTAAACCAGGACAAAATAAGGAATGTTCTTGGTTACTTGAAGCGCAACATATTTCCAAATTTGAAACAAATGCTGATGCTGACAATATTGAGTAACACCCATTTCTGGGTTTTATTTAAATGGCAGAGCAACTGACAAGTGGAATATAATGAAAAGAATGAACCACTAAAGCAAACATGTTCCTAACTACAAGGATGATTCAACTTTACTAATATTCTGAGTCTCTGTTACAAGAACAAATTACTTCTTACCTGTCTTAAATCTGAGCACTAGTCTTTATAGATTTATAGCCTACTGGATGAGATATTATGTTCTGATTTATTCCTGCAACAAAATAGGTGCATAGAATAACAGAATGGTTTGGGTTGGACCTTTAAGGATCATCTAGTTCACTCTGCTCCCTTACCATGGGCAGGGACACGTTCCACTAGACCAGGCTGCTCAAAGCCTTGTCCAACCTGGCCTTGAACACTTCCAGTGACGGGACATCCACAACTTTCCTGGGCAACCTGTTCCAGTGTCTCACTACCCTAATATACACCTGTACAATTCACAGAATCATAGAATACCAGGTTGGAAGGGACCTCAAGGATCATTTGATCCAAGCTTTCTGGCAAAAGCATGGTCTAGCCAGGATGGCCCAGCTGAATCTTAAAAGTGTCTAACATTGGGGAATCCTCCACTTCCCTGGGGAGATAATTCCAATTGCTGATTTTTCTCATTGTGAAAAACTCATAGATCTTAGAGCTACAGTTATGTTAATTTAATCTGATTTCAGATGAGATTTTCAACTAAAACAAGGCAGGCAATTTCACCTTTAACCTGCTGTATTTATCCTATTATTTCTAATTGAATTAGTTGAAATGTCTATTATTTATAAGAAAATAAGCTGTGACAAAGAGCTTTAGTAATAAGGCATCCCTTAGACTCTTCTTTTCTGTAGGTTATTTTCCATCTGAATTTGACAATTGTTTAATTTAATCTGCTAGGTTTTGTATCTTTCCTGGATTAAGGACCCTTTTATTTCATAAAGGCCTCTCTTGGGTTCTTTGAGGGGAATTTACATCCATAATTTAGTGAATCAGCTGCTCACAGTCTCAGTGGGTCTGATTCATTACCACTTCTCTACTACTACTACTACTACTAACTTGCCAATCCCAGCTACACCAAAACCAGTTAACTAAAAGAGGAAAGATGTGGAGGCATGGAAGTAGCCACAGGACTTGTAGCTTTTCCCTAGCACAATTTAATATTAAAAACCACGTCAGGTTTCCTCTGAATGCTTTTACATGTTGGATAATAAGCATATTAAAAGATCCCAAAATCAAGTTATAAAATTGTCTGTTTTGAAGACTGACAAGAGAGTTGTAAACAGAAGTCCCCAAAGCTTCTGCACTGGGAAGCAGGCTGAGATACCATGGAGACCTATGCGTGGGTTGGCTTCGCTGACATCTTGGGTCACCACCGAGGGAAGCGCTTGTTGTGATACCTGCTCTGGGTATGAGCAGCAGTGCAGAAGCCATACTGTATTAACTACAGTTAAATTACTACAGTTTTAGTAACTACCATCATCTGGGAACTTTTCAGCAATAATCAGTACCATGATGTTACCTCTCCCTCCTTAAACTGCTGCATCTGTTACTAGGCAAACCTCTGCTCCTGGCCCTTGCACAGCTGGGTCTGGGACTTGACACTCTCTGCTTGCTTGTATAACTTCACCAATATTAACAATAATAAGAGTGTTTGCATAAACACACCATTAGTGCTTCCAGCCAGGAAAGGCAATTCTCTTCTTCCCTTTTTTTAATAATGCTGGTAGAGCTGACCTAGCAAATTCTACTAGGGAGAAAAAGGTAGTATTTGTTTTTTTCTCTTCAGAACTCAAAATAATGAGATCTTATCTGCTAATATGACTGAGGCAGAAACCTCTTATCAGATGGTGTGGTAAAAGTGTACACCAGAGAGTTAATGCAGACTTGCTTCTTAAACACAGCCGGTGTGTCAGGGAAGCTCTGTACCTCTGATCAAGCAGGTGGAGAATATCCATGGGGCTGAAGCTTAGAAAGTGTGAATTTCTGTATGAGTTTCTTTAAAAGTCGAGGAAAAAAAACTTGGAAAGCCTTACAGCAGTCAAGGAAACTTGGAGCTGACACCAACGCAATAAAGAGGCTTGCCAACATCACTGCTGTACTCATTTAGAGTTATGAGTAAATGGACTGAGTCATAGCCAGGAACCCAACCATTGCTTTCTCTTGAGAAAGGTAACTTCTGCAGCAAGAAACTCTTGGGGAAAAAAACAAAGCTGTGGGGCATTTGAAGCATTAACTCAGCTACGTATCTGAAAATAAGTTGATATTGACACTGGTCTATGGGTAACCTCATGAATTCAAGTTCTCCCCCACTTCCTAGTTTGATAAGCATGAGCCATGCTAGTAGGAATTAGTGAAAACCTTTTGGCAATTGTTTGCTAGCTTAAGGAGAGTCTGGGTTTGAGGCCTGAAAAATCAGAAGATAAAAGGCCAGTAACAAAACGATTTGTTCTGTAGAGTGTAACTTAATGATGACAACAAATATGGCAAAGAGTACCGTCCTTGCTGCCTTAAAACAGTCACTACTTGGAGTCTAGACAAAACTGATTAGATACAAAACCATCGAGATCTTCTGATACCTTGGCAAATAGCAAGGGAATTGTTCAGAAGATGAATGATGCTGGAGCAGTGCCTGGCCTCAGTTAAAGACCTAATATTTTATACAGGAAACAGCAAGAGCAATGGAAAAATGTGATTTTGATCACCATGCATGAGGCAGTCGTGCATTAGCTGTAATCTTACCTTCACGGTGGTGAAGTTGCTGCTCTCCTGGACGTGGACTAAAACGCCATTCTCGCTCCTTGTCCTGAACTTCACTTCCAAGCGCTCCATGTTCGGGGGTCCTGGGCCAGCACCTCGGGGGCTGTGTCTCAGCATGTACTCTCTCTTCTTGTTTGGGCTTATGTGGTAGTCAAGGCGTCCTTTGCCTTCCAGTGATAAGGCAGTGTCGGCAGTAATATCTGGGGAGGGACAGGGAAGGACTGAGTGCACCGCTCGTTACAGCTGTAGCCATTATCTGCCCAATAATGTCCATTTTTTTTCAGAGCAGAGATCAAGTTCAGAGCGGGTCAGGGAGGGAGAGCAAAAGTGAATGGCAAATTCAGCCCTTCTATTCTTTGGCTTCAACCAGAATGTGTTTGAGAGTGGGAGTGTGCTGGTAATTTACTGCTGCTATCAGTCAATAGTAAATTAAAGCTCGCTAGGGAACAAGTGAGGGAGGAGGGGAAAAAAATTTGGCTCTCAGAACTGCAATTCCTTCCCAGGGATGTTACTGTTTCCATTACTGCAAGCAGGGTTTCATGATATATTGAACTCTAAGCTCTTCAGGGCAGAGATAATGACTTTCTATTTGTTATGGCATTAAAAAAAAAAAAAAGAATAAAAAATGGCACAGCATTGACTACCAAATGCTGTTAAAATTATGGCTAAATTCTTTTGTAAACCGTCGCAATAAAAGCATATAAATCAGCTAAACAATAATGGGACAAGTAAGAAAACAAAGCCCAGTCATTACACTACAACTACATGAAAATAAATCACTTTGCTCTCCTAGACAATCCTGTATTGATTTACAGAGCTATCCATATGCGAGTTAATAACCCCAGAGTGTAAATGGCTTGCTTTGATTTGCATTTACCATATTGTCTTGCATATAATCTGACAGTCATTTGACAAAAAGACCCATAGTTTGCAGAAGCCATAAGCCCATGCACATGATGTTTACGTGAAGGGAAGGGTTTTCCCTTACCCTCTTACCTCCCCATAGCAGAGAAGTCCTTCCTACGGGACAGCTTTATTTTAGTTACTGATTATACATTACTGGGAAGCAGTAGTTTTAAATGAATGCAAGTTACCTGAAATATGATATACAGACCAAAAGACATAATATATGTAACTTGTTGCTATTTTCAGCTTATGAAAGGACAATAGCCCATTGTGTATTTAGCCTTCAAAGTTATTTTAGAGGCAAGCATGCTGCTTGTTTTCATTATTTTATAAAATTCATTAGCCTGTGCCTCTGAAAAGAAACTCTTAATGGCATATGGTTAAACCATAGTTAAAGTACATTAAAGGGAAAGACAGTAAAACCCTCTCCATACATTTTTCACAGTGCTTTCCTGTCAGTCCATCTCTGCAGTGACACTGCTGCCACGACCAGTGATCGACACACGTGCCACCATGCTGGCAGGGGCTGGTTGTGCAGGCACCTTCTAGTCTAGGACACCTGAAACAAATCAGAAAAATAGATGCTGAGGAATATGCGCTCAAAAAAGTGAAGAAAATGCACTGGGAAAAGTCTTGTGTTTGATACTCCTGTTCTTCCCCCTAGAGATGCAAATATGGAGAGGCTCTTCTCCATAGACAGCTCATGTTTCTAAGCAGATCCCGATTTTCAGCATCAAGTTGTAACAGTCTTATGAAAGAGAAAGGAATTCAGAGACAGTGAAACTCCTATTATCTGTTATGCAAGAGAAGAAAGATGAAGACCTTAGTGCAGCCTTTCAGTACCTAAAGGGAGCCTATAAGAAAGATGGGGACAGTCTTTTTAGCAAAAGAACAAGGGGTTTTAAACTAAAAGAGGGGGTACTTAGATTAGATAAAAGGAAGAAATTTTTTTACAATGAGGCTGGTGAAACAGTGAAATAGGTTGCCCAGAGAGGTGGTAGAAGCCCCATCCCTGGAAACATCCCAGGTCAGATTGGACAGGCGTCTGAGCAAACTGCTCTAGTTGAAGATGTCCCTGCTCATTGCAGAGGGGTTGGACTAGATGACCTTTAAAGGTCCCTTCCAACTGAAACCATCGTATGATTCTATTAAACCTTTTTTAGGTGCTTTTTTACACTGCAGTCCTTCATAGACTTCATATCACAATGAACAGCGCAAACTTGGGGGTGGAAAGAGGAAAGGTGAGCTAGTAAATTTGGATGAGAGACTGACATTATGGCTACAACTATGACTTCAAATACTGAGATGGAAAAAACAATAGAATCAGACTGTTCATAATTTCTGAAAGACCACTCAGAGGATATGAGGGAAATTCAGTGTTACTTGAGAGGCAAAGTGAGAGAGCAGACATTGCGGATTAAAAAGAAATAAAAGGGAGCAGAGGGCTAGCAAACAGTTTGAGTGCAGTCAAACCCAGGTGGAATTTATAAAGAAACCCAGTAAGAGGGCTATACTCTCTTTCAGCCTGCAAAGCAACATTAATAATAATTGGCAATAGACATGTAAAGATGTTGTTTTTTTGAAGCCTCCCTAATCTTTTGTGAACCTCTGATCCAAATTCACTTTATTCCCATATTTTTCACGCTTTAAATTCTAGTCGGTTTTTTTACAAGGAATATCTGATGGCGTCTGAATGGAATAGCATCTGACTTTCATGACAGCTTCCTTTATTGTAAACGCAGTCCATTTGATACCATATATAGCAGACGTACTGATCTAAGATTCCTTGAGCTGCCAAAGCCTGGCTGGGCTCCAGGGGACGTCCGTTGACTGCAAACTCCATTATACAGCCCACGAAATCATGGCTTTCCACCTGTCCTCTCCTTTGAAGGATGGGTTCTACAGACCTGATGCCACCAACAGTAACTCGATTTGGTTGAACATCGAGCGTCCTATAAAAGAGTCAGAAAAATAATTTATCAGTATCAGACATTAAGACAGCAATGACAACTCAGGAACTGTAACCATCAGCTACAGACTGCAGCAAAAAATTTGCATTTTACATTTAGAAGGGGAGACAGAGAGATCAGTAGCACTTGAACTAACATTTACAATGGCTATGACTCTAAATTCACACTCTGTTATTACATGTCAGAATTTCTATTCACTTGACTGAGCAGCGTGCTTGAAATCATAATGAATAAGGTTTTATACTCAATTATTCTATAAATTGTAGATGATATTTAAACAGCTGGAAGATAGATTCATTATTTTACAAAGACATAACACCTTTGCAAGTGGGGAAGCCATGTGTGACAGGAAATATGAATGTGACTATTGTAAGAAATTAGACAAAGTGATTTGGACTAAAGTTATTGTTATCTCCAAAGAGGCTCTAAAGATGCAACAAAAAGGCTTCTGAGTTAGTTATGGTAAGCACAAGAAATAAGGTTTGTTCTCTGTACTGGCCAATGTTCAAGAAATAAAAACAGTAAAAGATGATATCTGGAAATTACTGAAAACAATGCCAAAGTAATTACTCTTAATATTTATTTTTTTTTAAAGAAAGCAGTAACCAAGTGATGTTATTTCTTACACCTTTATAGGGGTGGATTTTAAATAAATAAATAAGTACCTCAAATCAAAGCCCAAAACTGAACACTGGAGTGAAATATAGGTGCTACTAGAGTAATAGTATTTTGAGTCTGAGCCTGGTTTTGGCAAGATAGATATGATTCAAAATTTAAAGTGGGCTTTGCTAAAGGCTTGTAGCACTAAGTAGTACTTCAAACTGTTCGAGAGTAGTACTATATATTTAAAAGCTAGTTGATTATAACAAATACATTTGTGTTTTACTGTCTTTATATGTGTCATGAGCATCTGATGTTCTGATTTGTTAACTCCTTCTAGATGATGATGTGAAATCTCAGAGCACTAGACAATAAGTCTTATCCCTGTTCTCGTGTGCCACCAGAGCCTGGGGACAGAGACAGCTGAGAATTGGAGATTTCTGAATAAACTCCTTGTCGCGAATAAATTCCATGCTGAAATGTAACCTCAGTTAGCAAGTAGCAGTCCATGTAGAAAATTTAATTTGCTTCTGCAAAGATTGGAGAAAATGGCACTCGGGAGCCTTGCCTTTACATGCCTCTGGAGGAGCACAAATGAAGCATTTATCCCTTGCTTGAGGCAGGGCTAAGGACATGTAATCATTACTTCAAATTTCTCTGGCTTCAGAGGGTGATTTCTTTTTCATTTTACTCCAAACCTGTCCCCCAGAATGAATAATTATTTACCAGTCAGTAGAAACAGCCACATTGCTAACAGTGCAGTAGCCTGGCTCCTGATCCTCAGAGCAGGAATCCACCGTCAGTGATGCTGCCTGTGAAAGCCACACACAAATATGCTGAATATTACAAGGTTGTAATGAAATTAAATATTTATGATTAAATACATTATGCCAAGGACTTGGCTAGAATGGAGCACATATATTACTACGCCCCTGGGGATTGCAAGGTGCTTCAGAGCGACTGATCAGCTACGTTCTGCATCAACACAATGAATAGGAAGATGTGGGTACTAACAGGGTGAGCTAATTGACTGCTTCATACAGAGAAACAGTTAAACACAGTTTTCAGGTTTGGGTAGAATTTCTTTAGTGTTTGTTTACTTTACTCCTTGGAACTGCAGTTATTTTGGCTCATACCATATCCTACTCTTGATCTGACCAGAGAGCTGCTCCCTCCAAACACAAAGGGCATTTCTTCAGGGGCTTGACCGTGACATTAAACATGTTGCTTGAACTTGATAAAAAGCATGCTACAAAAGCTGGGAGTACAAACACTGAGATTACTCGTTAAAAATAATAACCAACCACTCAAAAATACTCAGAGTCACCAAGTGGACCTGATTAAGGGAATCCTTAGTCCGATATGTCATGAGGGATGTTTGTTCCACATTAATAATGGTGAAACATGTGGATGCATAACAGTGGGACCAAGCTGATGTTCAGAGAAGTACTAGGTATCATCAGTACTTAGAGCAGTCTTCCTCTTCATCATTACCTCCAAGCCATCAAGCCTCAGACAACAGAGTTGCCTCCTTACCCATCTCAGTCATTTACACTAAAGGGAATCAGGGCACTTTTATTGCTAATCTAGAAGTCTAACCAAAGCTTTCACTAAAATCATAAAATAATTTCTGCCGATTTAAAAAGGAGTTTTTGTTTAATTCCTTATTTAGCAAAGAATTTTCTGCACAGCAATCTATTAATAACAGATGAACTGCAAAAAACCCCAAACCCTGAAGGTTAGTTATTCCTTAAAACAAATTTTCAGAAAAGTAAACATAATCTCCAAATCGAACATATCAGCTGCTCATGTTTCAGCTAGATGTGTGGTACAGTTTTACAGCAAATTTAAATCAAATGTCACTTTTAAAAATGCCTTGCTTTATATTTTGGTTTAGATTGCTCTACAGGAGCTAAGCAAACAGCAACAGCTATCAGGACGTCATTACTCTGCAATGGCTTTTTTTCCTGCCTGCAACTAAGTTCACTAACAAAGTCCTGTTGAAATCCCCACATATTATCCATGCTACTTCTAAATACATACTGTGAGCTGATGCATTGTATTGACCAAATAAATTCATAGCTCTCAGTCCTAAATCATGCCCTACAGCATGCCTAAATTGTTCAATCTGCTATTTTTAATGAAAGCTTATCTCAAATTTCTTTCCAGACATAATGAGCAAACTACTTCTCCCAAGAAACATCAGTCTGCAGTTCCAAAGCAGATTATAGCCCTGTATAAATGAAACAATTCATAGAAAGAATAATAAGCTGGCTGGTCTGTATGCCATCACACGCATACACATTTTCCTTCAGAATATCAACAGCAAAAAAATGAAATGAGTTTTTTGTTCTTAGCTCAATCAGCGTAATCTCCCTAACTTACATCGCTATGCACTGTGAAAGCCAAGCTACAACCCCAGCTGAAGGGCTGGATATTTGAGAATATATTTTACTTGGACCAGAGTTCATACAATTTATTTTCTAATGTTAGTCAAATGTTCCTGCTTGTTACTTAAGCATTACTCTACGGTTACCTTGCCGCATTATGAGACTTTCTACCCTGTCACTCTGCAATAGCTCAGGACTGACAACTTAATGATTTTACCAGTTTCCGATAAAACCCCACTGTGCTGTAGGAAATGACAGATTTGGAATCCTGAAGGGGGGCTATTTTATACAGTTTGGGACACCTGGGAGACATTTTTCCTGCAGCAGAAATATCTAAGACAAAGGCGATTCTTTTCACATACTGTGTTTGTAAACAGCCAATATTACTGAGAAGGTTTAAACACTGAAAAAATCCCCCAAATCACACAAAGGTAGAGGTTGTCTTCAATGTTTGCCTTCAGCCTGAAGCATTCATAACTGAAATTTTCTGTAAATAGTCCTTTTTATATTATCTGTTCTTCTACACTCTAACCCTCTGGCATATCTACAAGTAAAACATTTTCCTGTTCCATTTTTTTTTCTTAAGTGTATTTCACTTTTTGTTGCGATTTTTAATGTGTGCTCCTGTACTTGGCCATTTAAATCTCACTGATAGAAATGTCATACTAATTTAGTTGCTATGATGGGAAATTTCACTATTTAGGTACACCTTTGAGCTTTACCATTTGGAAGGTGTGATGCAAATTATTAGTATCTGATATTAAGGCACAGTAAAAGTCATTACTCAGCATCACAATTATCCTTCATCTTATTCAGATATATAACTCCTACAAACACACACAAATTGGATTTGCAAATCCAGATGAAGACTAAACTATTCCCCCTTTCAACAGATGGTGAAATCTGGTCTTGCACTACACAACCGAAATGCAGTTTCAGGCTCAGGACCCTCTAAGAGAGAAGAAAAAAGCACCATTTAAGTAAGGTCAGGAGACAACCCTGGTCCTACAAAGGACCCAAGACCATAAGGTAATAAACAGATCTGTCTGCTGCTCTCAGGACTTTTGTGCCTGTGGACATCTAGCCCTGGACCTAAAGCTCTTCAGCAGGGTGCTCTGAGCAGAGCAGCTTGAAAACATGAATCACAGAATNTCTGGCTTCCAGTACTGCAGCATGAAGGCTGTATGGGGAAAATCAGCTCAGACAGACCCACTACAAACAGTTTACTCTTTTACTCCCTACCTCACCTCTAGCTTGAAATATATAAAACAAAATGTGGAGCTCCAACCATATATTCTCCTTATATGACTTTAATTTCAAANCAGTGCCTCACCACCCTCAGCAAAGGGCCGTGATCTCAGCAGCACTGCCTTCTTCTGCAGCAGGTCATGATGGGGAATCTCTACAAGGACTCAAGGGGAGCCACTCTGGTTAGAACAGTGTGGTGGGTTTACCTTGGCTGGGTGCCCGGTGCCCACCCGTAGTCCCTCTATC
>VYZX01013267.1:523850-616198 GCA_013401335.1 Brachypteracias leptosomus | reverse complement strand
GGGAGTGATAGAGGGACTAGGGGTGGGCACCGGGCACCCAGCCAAGGTAAACCCACCACAGTATGGGATTGCACTATGCTGGCCACTTCTGCCTGAGAAGGGAGCTCTTGGGCAATGGTTGGTGATTATGGATGGCAAATAGATTTGGTTTCATTTCTCACTCTAACACTGTGGAGTCAAAAAGCTTGGCTTGAACTCAAAGAGCATTTGGTTTATGTTCTGCTTTTGGAAATATTATTTAAAAATGAGAGAAGAGGAATAGAAAACATTTACTGGAAAAAAAAAACCCTGAAGGCAAGAAAGGGGTCGGAGTACCAGGCACATGGCAATCAGTTATCCCAGTCCAGTTTATGGCAGAATTCCCACCTCGGATGCTTTCTGGAGGACAAAAAGAAAAGTAACTTCCCTCCTTCCTCCCCAAAAACCCTCTCAGTGTAGCACCTTTGAACCGTGTATGGCACAGAGGAAAACCAGGCTTCCAGTCTGGTGACATTGCTAAAATCTTTGAACTAGCTCAAGGAGGTCAGAGACGCCTGGAATTTTAAGTTGGTCCACTTCTATTTTCCAAATGTTGAGAAAAATTATTTTGAGGCTTTTTGTAGTTTCTACGGTTAATTAGCCTTCCCTGATAATCATCCCCGTAATCTGCATCAGTTAATTAGCCTCATGTATAGTAATCTATTTCATTAATTATTCCTGGTTCTCATTTTTCACATTTAGAGGACAGGGCACTGCACATGTTTTTTTAATTACTCTTTATCATCATCGTACTGAAGAAACCATTATAGGCCTTTGAGTCAGTTGGAGTAAGACAGCAAACGAGGGAGGTTTTTTCCAAAGTTGGAGGTTCTGCTAGCAAACGCAACGTTACTAATTTTATGTTCCTCTGAGTTCATGTGGAAGCCAAAGTGACTTGGCTGAATTGTCTTAAATTCTCATTCTAGCATTTCTTACCATTCCAGCCCTCCGGGCAATAACTGTGTGAAATTGTCCATCAGACACCTTCTTTGTTGTGGTAAGCTTGTACGTGCCACTGCCAAGGTTGTAGGAGAATCTCAGCCTCCCTTCTACTATTTCCAGGGCCAGAAATTCTGCCCGCTCTCCGGTTTGGTTGTCGTAGTTATACAACATTAAGGCGTTACTTTTTATAGTGGCAAACTTTATGTAGATGTAATTATTGTTTGGATCCATACTGGGGAACTCCATATACGACAACTCTTCAAATCCATAACTGTTCAGTTCACAGTGATTCCCAAAAACACCTGCAAAATGAAAAGCAGAATCTGGTGTCAGATTTTTTCCTCACTCTGCATTCTCCCAGAAATAAAATATTGGTGTGCTCCAGACAATGCCATGATACACAGGCTCTTTAAGAAACATCTAATGTATGATTAAAAATCAGCAACTTGAAAAGAAGAATCTCATTACCCACAGGTGGGTGTTGAAATACATATATTTAAACTTAAAAATCAAGTTACAAATGACAGTTACACCTCTTGATAAACCAAGTACACTTCACTGAGCTCTGTGGTTTCTTTAGAAAAGTTTGACAGCCATGTCAGACACGGTTGTTAGTTATCATCAGCCATTTGCTAATCCAGTTATGGAAATAAATTTGCAACTTGAGCTTTTTTTTCCTCTTTATAGCTGTTATCTGAGCTGTTTCTCAATGGGTGGTTCATTTTTCGTACTTATGATTTAACCGAAGTGTGATTAAAACACTATGCCTTCTCATGCTTTAATGAGATGAATATTTAGTGCATTCTACATATTATTTTTCAGATCTCTGTCAAATAATATCCCTTGATTTTTTTTCACTGAAGCAACAAGGAGAAAAAACTTACTTAATTTATGAATATTAGTTACATTTACAATGGACTATGATTATATAGGAAATGAATAAACTCTGAGGAAATGTAAATCAGAGAAAATAAAACAGAATAAACAGTTATTCCACTTTAGTAGAAAATCACATTCAGAAGTAGTTACAAATGCATATTGAGAATCATACTTTTGTGTGAGGCTTTTAAGCAGCCTTAAAACATTGTAGATGATTTCTAAGGTTTTTCTATTTCTTTTAATAATCTGCTTCATTTACTTTCATGCTTTTCTATATAAACAATGAGAATTCTGGATTAATCTGCATTCAGATCCAATCTTGCTGCAATTATATCATGACACCTTAAAATATCTGTGTTGCTTTATGTCTGTATTGGGTTCATTCCACAAACCAAATTTAGGATAATTAAATTATAATAATTATTAAACTATTTTGGCAGTACTATATGATTCTCTGATTCTCAGAATGGTTAGTACTCTGGTTTTGGAACTCAGAGCTTTATTATCATACAACAAATTGAACAGGCAAGTGTTTGTGTGGGTTAACAAAGCTGTTTTGATTTGGTCAGGTTCTCTTAATTGAATCTACTAAATATATAAGTACCAGTATCTAGTGTTTTGCTCCTCATAGAAAAATGTGAGTGCTCTCTAATTCTTGCTTTACAGATATTTTGACAAATAATGCAAATTTCTAAAAGAAAACCATGTCCTCTCTGCTCAAAATCAATATCAAGTCCTGTCACTCAACCATCCCAAAGTCATCATGATGTTAAACTTAGAAAAAGGGACTCCCTTGCACTTTGCAGGTGTGTAGGACACAAGAACACTGATGTTATTGACAGTGGTCTTACTCTTCAGCTCTCCTAAACTGTCTGTTAGAAAGGAGAGTAAGCACTGCTTGGATCCCTGGGAAGTCCCCTGAGAAGTCACAGTGACCTGCCATCCTGCCACTTTATTCCATCTCTGCCATGCTGGTAGAAATATTGGTTTCTCTATCTCGCAGCTGAGGAAAAATGGAGAGGATGGGGCTGGGAGATGACCAACAACCCACTCATGGATCTGGCTCCACACCCCCCCGCCTCAGTTTTAAACAGCTTAAAAAAAAAGAAAGCAATGAGAAATATTAACAGGGAAAGGGAAGACCATGTAGGAGGAGGAGGAGCATACTCACCAAAGGGGCAGTGGCAGTAGTACCCTTCCACCCCACTTTGGCAGGATCCACCATTGAAACAGGGGTTGCACTCGCAGTAATTGACAGTGGAGTCACACGTTTTCCCTGCAATTAGGGAATAAAAGCAATTTCCAGGTCAGAGTATTCAGGTCAACAGGAAAGTCAGGTTGGTATTTAGGTAACAAGCTAATGAACCAAAGTGTCCCCATTGTAATCAGCTCATAGGTATTGGTAGTTTGGGGTTGTCATTTTTTTTGGTACTAACTAATGTCTGTAAAAGAAAGATCATGAAGTGAAAGGAGATACAGAACTAGAAAACATCTTTTTTTTTTTTCCCCTCTATTGAATGCAATGTACTCATTAGTGTGAAGGAGATACAGACAGTCCTTGCTGGACCCTGTATGAACAGGGCATGCTGAACACAGGCTGCTATTGTACATTATATGATTTTTCTTATATTTTCCTCATCAATTACAACCTCTTTCCTGACTCAGAGGGACCATGGTCCTCTGGAGCTAAAACAAGTTATCCTGGATACAGTCCTTTTCTAAGCAGACACTGTCATGTGTGGTAAATATTATTCACCAGAGAATAAACTGAAATATCATCATTCATTTCAACAGGGAAGGGAACCAAGAGAAAAAGTGAAGATTTTAGCAGATGCTGAGTACTGAGAAGGGGATTCTTTGTACAAAACTCAAATCTTCTTTGTGTGGAAACATTAACTACCAAAGTATTGGTAAAAAAGCTTCTAAGTTTTTCATCGTTTAGCTTTTACCAATTTAGCAATACTTCCACTGTACCCCACTCTTGGTACCTGCTTTTCTTGTGCCAGCCCTCGCTGCCTGCTCAGCAAAAACTCAGAAGTATCACCATGCTTGTTACTTACATTTCTCTGCAAAAAATGGCAAAATCGGCCATGCTCCTTCGTGAACTTAATCTAGGCCAGGTTATATCCACACAGCAAAGGCTTAGACTGCCCTGATGCTTCTTATTGCACTGAGAATGAATTATTTTATTCCTCACACCTTATAAATATATGTTTAAGTTAAAAGTACAACATGAGCTTGCATAGAGGGTGTTCGTTCTTGTATGCATGACGGCAATGCATAATATGCAGTCCTTAGGGATTGTTGGTCCCTAAAACTGTAGAAAATCAGGACTCTGCATTATTAACTCTGCTAGCTTTTTCCAAATTTCACAACTGGAGTCACCAAATTAAGAAAACCTCTTCCCCCCCCACCACTTTTCTGTTTAACCTAAAGAAGCTTGCAGGCAGTTCTGTCTGAGCAGCAGTGCTCCATGTGTGACCAAGTAGGATGGAAATGGGAGTGCTGGAGGATTCCTGTGGTTAATACGTAACCTGTAGATTCACCATAAATCCAGGAAACATTTCCAGTGTCTGAATCTAATTATGCTTTGGGGGCATTTATTTATATTGAATTCTCTAATGGGCATGACTGAAGGATGAGCTAACTTTTTATGTTAGGTTTTGCTGTTTTCTTCATTTTAACATTATGGTACATAGGACAGAACTTTGACTTACTGAGAACACGTAGCAGAAGTGAGGCAGAGGTACTTAAAACAGCTCAGTAATTGTTCTTACTTATCACAAAAATCAAGCGTAGCTAATAAGGCTTACTCAGTTTTCTGCAATTTGATCTCACTAAATACTCTTCTTTTTCTCAGCTAACATTAAAACTGGCATATTTGCAGAGTCAGCAAAAATTATGGTACATAGTACAGGTCTTTGGCTTGCCAAGGAGAACATGTAGCAAGAATGAGGCAGAGATGCTTAAAATAGCTCAAAGATGTTTCTTAGTTTTCACAAAAATCAAGTGTAGCTAGTAAGGCTTACTCAATTTTTTTGTAATTCAATCTAAGTAAATACTCTTCTTTTTCTCAGCTAACATTAAAAATGGCATATTTGCTGAGTCAGCAACAGAATATGGATGTTTATTTTAGCTGCACATATTTTAACCAGTGAATAACAACATCTTCTTAATATTTAACAAGTGTTTGCATAATTCATGAAACTAATAAAAGTGTGTTTGCGTTTATTCCAACTGTTTTGACACAGGAGAAGACAAATACTCTGATTTAACAATTCATTGGAGCTATTAAAACTAATATTTATTTAAAAAGAAGAAGAAACTTTGGCTATTCTTTGCCATTCACCGAAGTGTTAAAGTCCTGGGAAAAATGTATCTATTTACATTTGGAATAACAATCCGACAAAAGATGTCTGTGAAGCTTATTTTTCCTTTTTAAATGCATGTTAAGCATGCTTATCCTCAAAAGCAAGAATCCTTCAGCCAGATATCAGCAGGACAAAAGTATAACTTGGGAATACTTCTGGCTTATCACTATGGCAGTTCTGTGTCAGGATTTAAAATAAATTACTTTGATAAAGTAAGTTTATTAGTAAAACCTGGTAAACAGATGATGAGAGTTATAAACTAGAAACTGATATATAAATAAGTAAGCAGTAGAATATAATGCCCTGTAACCACCAAAAGAACTGAAATGTTTTATTTAGTATATAACTAACTTTCAATTAAAAAAATAAAAAAAAAATCCTGGTATAACCAACCTAAAACACTTAAAGATAGCTTTCTTTTCCCTGCTATAAGATAATTTTTAGTTATACTTTTTGTTTCTTCTAAAAGATTCCTGAATTTCTGCTCCTATGTGTATCCCTCCAGGCAACCCTACCACCAATTACCTTACATCAGCTTCTTCTGAAGACAGTTGCTGCTACAAGGAGTCATTCCCTCTTTCCTGAGCTTCATCAATTTATTCAAATTACCTGCTATGTGTTTTAGGGTATGAAATCCAGTGAGGGGAAGGAAATGTCTTAGGCAATGTTTTAGAAACCTGGAAGACTCCAAACCACAGCATAGTAACCCTCCGGTTTAGGTGAACATTGCAGTGAGTTGTGCTGATACATCTCTTCTCAGCTGAAGTAGTGAAAGATTTAGATTTTTGTGTCAAAGAGATCATTTTCTGAGGACCATGAAAATTAGGATCATACTGGATAATTGATAACAGACAGCATTCAGCATTTATCATTCATCACCTCAAGCTGATGATATCACATCCAGCGGCTTATGCAGAAATGTAACTTCCTAAGAATTTTTTTCTTTACTTAAAAATGTAACTGGAACAGATACAAGCTGAATGCTCTTGGGTTAGATTTCAGCTGATTCGAGAGTTTTAGTTTCTGCGGTTCTCTGTGTCCATTTGTTAAAGTGGTTGTTCTAATATTTTAATCTTGTGTTTGAAACAATTTCACAAACCTACATTCCTTCATCTTAATGAGTCCTGGAAAACAGGAAGCGAAGGGTTCAAAGGAAGGGCAGACAACTACTGTAAATCACAAAGTAGATTCCCTCCAGAAAGTGAGTATTTCAAACCCAAAACCTGATCATCATTAAGAGATGTAATTATAACAGATTGTTTAAACCCTAATGATGTTGCTCTGAGGTAATCGGGCTTTATAATCCCATTCAGTGAAAAGAGCTCCATTACCTTTGCAGAATGATGAAGTGAACCACAGCTGGCAAAACATCATAAATCAAGGGAAAGTAAGACTCTCAGTTTTCAGGTAGGCCATTATAGAGGTCTACAGCTCATGTACTCTAATTTACAGAGAACAGAGGGTCTGTCTCTGAAAATACTAATTTCTACTTGTATGCAGGACCGCGTAAATATTATTTTTTTTACTGAGTGTGCAAATTCAATTATGAGACTGTGTTTTCATTCCAAGAGAAGCAGCAAAGCTATGTACACGGTAAACTGAATTAGAAATCCACTATTTTGGATGTCTTTCTTTTTTTGTTGCTGAGGCACTCAAGATTTATATTCATAAAGAAATGGTTTCAGGCTTTACTTTTACATTAACTGTGACTATCCTTAATCATATATGAATCAGGATTAAACGCCCAAGCAGCTGTGTTCTCTTTCTGTTGGCAGTATAATCATGACATAATAGTCTTTATGTCAAGCATTCTCAAACAATCTGTATTCTGACATTTATTTGGAGAATCTATTGAATATTAAATTTGCATAATATCAGACATGCCTTCACAGACATAAAAATGTCTAAATCTACTGAATATTAATTGTGATCTTATCTAATAAGCTTTGCAGACATTCAAATCCAGATATATTTTGGTTTTTAATTACATGTTTTGGTGCCATTTGTTTTCTGTCTTCATCAATGAATCTCCAGACACTTAAATAATTCTTGATTCTGAAATGGCCAACGGATTAAAAAGGATCTGACTCCCAAATAGAAACGTCTGCCTCAGTGGGAGTCTATTTTAAAGTTATTTGTGTTGACAAGGGGTTTAAGAAAGCTCATATCAGATGCCACATTTAATTCATAGCATGAAAGAGGTCCAACACTTCAAACTGCAAGAGTCTCTCATCACATTTTCTTAGTTAAAACGCTCTCCTTTTTTCAAGCTTGTCACATGTAGAGCTTTATTTTTAGCTGACATAAGGGTTGAGCATTAAGATATGAGCTTCAATACCAGAAAAAATTAGATGGACGTTTCTTTAATGTTTCAAATTATAGGCTAGAGGCATATACTGTAGTATGCTGCTAGAGTTAATGAAGTGTTTTCCTTCAATGCAACAGCAAACATATGCCCATGTAATCTCTGCTGCTAATGACCTAAAGAGTTAGAGGGGACGGGTGCCCTAGAATTATTTTGCCATGCTCCTGGCAAAAGAATCTGACGTACTAATACAACATGAAATAAAATCCTGGGCTGGTAAGTTAATTAGAACTGCTTGTCAATTAACAAGACCTGCAGCTCTGCAGTACATTTGTGAGGTTCACACAAAAGATCACATCGGTGTCCTTTGTATCAACGGACCTTCCACATTGAATGTGTATCCACTGCTGTAGCTGAGCTTTAAACAAAGTAGGTAAACATTTCTTTTGAAATAAAGCCTTGGAATAGACTTCCCAGGGAGATGGTGCAGTCACCATCCCTAGAGGTGTTCAAAGAACAAGCAGATGTGGAGCTTTGAGACATGGTCCTAGAGATGGTCAGGAAGATGTTGGATGAAGGATGGACTTGATGATCCTAGAGGTCTTTTCCAACCTAAATGATTTTATGATTCTAAATTGATTAAATTTCTGTGCAATAAAGCATATCACATCTCCTGTACTAATCTGGTTTAAGAAAAAACTAAAAGAACAATCAACTAACTCCCTGATCACTCTACTGGTTACAGATGAGTTTTGGTGGCAAGTCCAAATATTCACACCATAATGACGTGGGCTACACTGGAGCATCTGCGACACAGCAATACTCCTTAGGAAAGGTAATGAAAGCCTTACCTAATCTCCTCTGGTTAGATTGGGTTTTTTTATGATGTCTGTAAAACATTGCCATAAGCAATGGCTAAAATTGTTCAGAACTTCCTTAAATATCATACTCATGACATAGTCACCCTGCTCCTCTAGGGATAAAATGCTGCTGTGTTTGAACATGTAATAAATATTAGAGAAAAAATACCCAGAAGAGGTAGGAACGCCGCAGACATTTCTGTTCTTAATGAAAAAAATAAATGACAAAGGGACAAAATACAGAACAGACATGCCTGGTCATTTTGCCTGAATTCTGTTTTTTCTCCCCATATCCTTCATCTGTTTTCTGTCTCGTATGACTGTAAGCAATTTGGGGCAGAGGCCGATTTGCTTGCTTGGCACACTCCTAGCAGCTTGAAATGCTACCACGATATGCATAACAATAACAAGAACAGAAAAAAATCATACTTGAGCATTGGAAATAGTTTCTACATATTTAGGAAATTAAAATAGCTCTTGTGAAAATCTTTCTGTACTAATGCAAATCAGGTAAGTGAGATTTGCCTGAGGGCAGAGTTAAAATAACACAATACTGTGGGCACCTGGTTTCCTGAGTTTTCATAACTACAAACACCTCATTTTGCATGACCTCTTCACCTACTGGGGATGTTCATATTCAGACAATCTCGTGCTAAAAAAGGCACACTTCTGCCCCATTTCCACCTCTCCTGGATTGTAAGAAACAGAGAAGTAAAAGCATACCTGTAAACCCAGTTTTACAAACGCAGTTGAAGCTTCCTGGGAAGTTCTGGCAGGCGGCACCATTTTTGCAGGGGTTGGAAAGGCACTCGTTGATGTCCCTCTCACAGGCCATGCCAGTGAAGCCTTCTGGGCAACTGCACGAGAATCCCCCCACCAAGTTGTGGCAAGTCCCATCGTTGTGGCAGGGGGATGGGAGGCATTCATCTATGTCCGTCTCGCACAGACTTCCGTCGTACCCCGGCATGCACCTGCACACGAAGGGTCGGAGGGGCTCGTTGGCCACAATGATGACAGGGACACTCTCATGGCTCTTCAGAGCTGGGCTCACCGCCAACCTCCTCAGGCAGCTCCCTCCATTCTGGCAGGGGCTCTGCAGGCACCAGTCATGGTCCACGGTCTCAATCCGCACCCCGCTCTGGCGGAAGAGGACGTCTTTGATGCTCTCGAAGTAGGTGGCCACACCACTGGGGTTGATGTACTGGTTGTTACCACGTTTGACGGCTGCCATCAGGAAGGTGTGGTTGCTCTCCTCGTAGAGCCCATAGAGCTGGATGGCAGTGCCCAGCCCTGTCAGCTGGGAGTTGGCAATGCGTAAGAAGTGGAGGTAGTGGTTGGTGAGGAAGTCCCGCACGCTGTGGGCGCTCAGGCGGAGCAGGACGCTGTTATCAATGGTGGTGTTGCTGAAGCCTGCAAAGAAAATCCGGACGCTGCTGGTGACAGCACCATGTAACCCGTCATTGCTGAGGACTGACAGGTCAAACGTGCCATCAGTGGACCTCGCCTGCGAGTGCAGCTCGCAGGTACCCCCAGGAATGCTGAAGAGGCTGGTGACTCCTGAGGTGAGGGAGCACTGGAAGCTGTCTAGCACATCTGGATCCTGTGGCTTTACATTGCCCAAAATTCCACCTGGGAAGAGGTTGCCATAATAGTGAACAAAGATTTCTACCGTTCTAGGCTGAGATGGGTTGTCATTTTGGTCTATTACCTTGATCTGCACAGTTCCTGTGGAAGACATCTGAGGAATGCCAGAGTCTCTGGTGATCACAGACAGGTAGAAATCACTGATTTGCTCCCTGTCAATCTCTCTCGTAGTTGTCAGCACGCCAGAGGTGCTAAGGCTGAAGTAGCTGGTTGCAGGGCCAGTGCTAAGCAAGTAATATGTAAAGGGACCTTGGTTTGGAGGGAGATCAGGATCTGATGATTGAAGTGTCATCACAAGAGTTCCCGCACGGTTATTCTCCATGACTTCTCCTTGACTGGTGGACAAAGTAGGGCCATTATCATTGATATCTTCCAAAGTTACCAATAAAGAGGCACTTCCTGTAGCAGATGGTGTCCCAGAATCAATGGCCAGCACAGACAGGTTGTACACAGGCAACGTTTCTCGATCCAGCTCTGCAGTGACTGTCACCTGTCCCGTCTGAGGGTTGATGGAAAATGCATTGTTGTCGTTGCCAGACCCAATGAAATAGGAAAACCTGCTCCAGCTAGGGACAGAATCTGAATCAAAAGCACTCACAAACGTGACATGGGTGCCTGGAGGAACACCCTCGCTGATTCGTATATTGTAGGTTCCCAAGGTAAAAACAGGAGGATCATTGGCATCCAGTACAGTGATATTAACAGTCACTTCATCTACATCTGCACCACGAATGCTCCCCAAATTTTTTGCGAGGACTTTCAAAGAGATTCGTTCTTCTTTTTCTCTGTCGAGAGGTCCTGAAACATAGATCTGGCCACTTTTCTCATCTATCTGGAAGCCTTTCTTTCTGCTGTTGCCAAAGATAAGGTAATGGACTTCTCCATCAGTTCCCATATCACGATCACTTGCGAAAACTTCACCTACAACAGTACCTTTGGGGGCAGCCTCAGAAACCTCAAAATAATAAAGCTTGGACACAAAACGGGGCACATATTCATTTGTCCCTTCTAACTGGATGTTGACAGTGGCAAAGCTACACCTCTCTTCATCTGGAACATTGAAAGCCTTTACTGTTAAATGGTAGCTTTGCCTTGTTTCATAATCCAAAAATCCCTGGGTAGTGATCGTTCCTGTATTGGGGTCAATGACAAAGAGGTCACTATCTGAGGACTGAATAGCATATGCAACCACAGCGTTAGGTCCAGAGTCAGCATCAGTGGCATTTAGACGAATAACAGTTGTCCCACTGGGGGCATTTTCTAAGACATTGGGAAAGTAGTCCTCGGGGCTGAACGCTGGAGAATTATCATTCACATCAATGACATTAACAGTGACACTGCAGTAGCCTGTTCTGGACACCCACCCTCCATCCGTGGCAGTAACAACCAGCTCGTGCTTTTGCTGTAACTCAAAATCAAGTGGTTTTGCTAGTGTCAGGGTACCAGTAGTTGTGTTGATAGCAAAGGTGCCAGCCTCGTTTCCAGAGGAAATGTTGTATCTGATCAATCCGTTCATCGCAGCATCTCTGTCTCGGGCTGAAACTGTCCTCACCACTGCTCCAACAGAGTGACTCTCTGGGATAGTCACGCTCATACGGCTTTGAGAGAACTCGGGTGTATGGTAGTTTTCCTCTGTTACTACTATTTCAACAGCTACCTCAGATGAGAGTGGAGGATTACCTTTATCCTTTGCTTTCACCTTGAACAAAAAGTTTTTGTTCAAATCAGCCATTAGTGAAGATGACACAGAAATCCAGCCCGTGCTACTGTCCAGCCTGAACTTATTCATTTTGCTTTCATCAGAGATCAAGTACTCCACTTCAGAATTCAAGCCAAAGTCTTTGTCATCCACTGCAGTAACTTTAATTAAGTTGGTGCCAACCCTCACGTTTTTGGTAACAGGAGTGAAATATTTAGGAGCGAGGAAGAGCGGTGCGTTGTCATTGCTGTCCACGATGTTAATGGTGACAGTTGTCTCGCTCATTAATGGAGGACTACCTCGATCCGAAGAAGTAACGATGAAGCTGTGCCTATTGATGTTGACATTGCTTGAACCGCTGGAGTTTTGGTACCTTAAATACTGCTTGTTGAAAATTTCCCCTGTGGTTGCATTAATTCGGAAGAACTCGGACTGGGATTTTATGAAGTAGAAGACTTGGCCGTTTGATCCTTCATCAGGATCAGTGGCTGAAACCTGCGTGACCTTCAACCCAATCCCAGGAAGCTCGGGACACTCCAGGTAATAGGATGGTTTTGTAAATCGTGGGGCATTGTCATTGACATCTGTGACAAATATGGTGACATCCGTGCTCACCGTCCACCCCGAGTCATGCGCGGAGACCCTGATTCTGTAGCGATCTGTGTCCTCCCTGTTTAGTGGTCTGCTGATGGTGATGTCCCCAGTGCTGGGATTTATAGTGAATGGGAGACTTGTATCCCTTATGGAGTACCTGCTGACTGCGTTCACCCCAATGTCTTCATCTGATGTTGTGACTCGGGTTACTGTAAAACCCAGAGGTGCATTTTCAAGCACAGAAGCACTGAATATCTGGGAAAACCTCGGAGCATTGTCATTCTCATCTAAAATATTAATGATAACTTTGACGGTTGTGCTTTGGAGCGGGGTGCCTTTATCTGAAGCTTTTATGATTAGTGTGTATCGAGACAATTTCTCCCTGTCCAAGGGCCTGACACTTCTGATCTCACCAGTGGCTCGATTGATACTGAAACTATTTTCGATATTGCCCTCAATTATTTCATAATTTAGCTGTCCATTTGGACCACTGTCCCTGTCGACAGCAGCCACTGTCAGTATCTTCCGTGGGGACAGGTTCTCCACTATTTCTGCAATGAAGGGATCTTGCTCAAACTCTGGTGCGTTATCATTGACGTCTATCACCGTTATTTCCAGTTTCTTATAGGAGGAGAATGGAGGAAATCCTGTGTCTCTGGCCTCGATCCAAATCACATATTTCTGTATGGCTTCAAAATCTAAAGCCCGCCCAATAGAAAGCTGTCCTGTCACCTGGTCCACCAGGAATGTGCTGCCCAGGTTACCACTGGCGATGTAGTAAGACAAGGAGCCTCCTCTGGCTGAAGATCCAGAGACAGTAGTGACCAGAGTGCCAACCACTTGGTTTTCAGGAAAGGTGAAGGTCTCCTGATCTGCCTGAACACGAGGAAATTCTGCCCTGTTCATAAACCTCACAGTGACTGTTGTAGAGTCCATCTTGGGGTACCGGCCACCGTCCCTCACGTGAACCGAAATGGTGACTTCAGACTCTCCCACCAGCGGGTTTGCAGCCAGGATTGCCCCCCTTGCTGGGTCGATGTGGAATTTCTCAGAGTTTCTCCCCACCAGGGAATAATAGAGCTCAGCATTGGAGCCAGCATCTGCATCAGTGACGGTCACAGCAAAGACGAATGCGCCTGAAATGAAGAACAAAGTTAGGGCACTTCTTTCATGAAATTTCCTACCAGTGGTGGGAAATGAGATGCCACCTTTTCACTCAGAAGCACATCATGGAGCAGTGCGCTCTTCCTTACACTGCTCTGAAAATGAACTGCTTTCTTTACAAGTACTGCGTCCAGTTCTGGAGCCCCCAGCACAAGAAGGATGTGGACATATTGGAGCGTGTCCAGAGGGCCACCAAAACGATCGGGGGAATGGAGCATCTCTCGTATGAAGACAGGCTGAGAAAGTTGGGGCTGTTCAGCATGGAGAAGAGAAGGCTCCAGAGGGACCTTATAGTGACCTTCCAGTATCTGAAGGGGGCCTACAGGAAGGCAGGGGAAGGTCTATTCAAAAGAGTTTGTAATGATAGGACAAGAAGTAATGGTTTTAAGCTAGGAAAGGAGAGATTTAGGCTGGATATTAGAAAAAAGTTCTTTAACATGAGGGTGATAGATCAGTGGAATGGGTTGCCCAGAGAGGTGGTGGAGGCCCCATCCCTGGGGTCATTCAAGGTCAGGCTTGATGGGGCTCTGAGCAACCTGACCTAGGTAGAGGTGTCCCTACTTGTGTAGGGAGGTTGGACCAGATGACCTCTGAAGGTGCCTTCCAGCCTGAAACATTCTATGATTCTATGAGTTTGTGAGTCTGCAAGACACGCACACAGTCAAAAAATGTGGGTTTCAAAAGTAGGTTACTGCATTCGGAGAAATGCACGGATGGATGCCTGCAGCTGCACATACATCTGCACTGGAAAATGGACCTGCAAATTTCTGGAAGTCTAGCATCCCATTTCTAGAACATTCACATTATGAAAGTCATAAACATAATAAGATCAAATGATATTTTGATTTTTTAAATTACTCATAGTTTATTTATCCACATAAAAAAACCTCTGGAATTTAATGACTACTAAGGTTAGGTAAGTGAACAGGGAGCGCCCATGGACATTTATCCTACACACCCACCTTCCCTTGCAGCCTCTTTTCTTCCTATTTCCCACATGCTGCTCCTTTGTCCCCAATAGCTTCATGCTTCTGTTTTGCTGAGAGTATTCTGAGGACAATAACTAACAGGACTGCATTTTTTAAAGCATGGTAGTCCTCTGAGATAGGGGAAAAAATCTTGTAGAAATACAAAACTATTGCACACTAGTGCAATAACTTCAATTTATTACATTTCAGGTCTTTTGAACTTATGCTTCACAATGAGCTTGACTTTATGGGTACCATTTGCATTGACCTCTATATTTGCCTATTTTCAAGGAGAATCCAGGGTGTTCTTTTGCACTGGACCTTACAGACCTAATGCGTGACATGTCTTTCAAATTTGACACTGTCCAATCAATTTGCAGAACACTCCACTGATGTTTTACTGGTACTGTAAGTTAGAAAATACCCACTCCTGTACAAAAATCATGCTGTTTTCAACCTCTTCAGGCAAAATCATTTACAGACAGGAATGACTTTGACAGCGTCCCCTTAAAACTATACTTCATGTCACTATTTGTCATGTGCAGTGATTTGTACTCCAGAGGGAGGAATATTTAGACAAGAACAGTATTCAAACCCTTGTGAGAAATGAGACAGGAAAAAAAAAAAAAGATTTTTGCTTCAATAAAGCAAATTACATTATTAATTATTGTTATTATTAGTTCCCACTTTTCAACTTGATTAAAAAAGAAGGAAACTAAATTTTTTTCTTTCAAAATATACACTAGAATTCTGTGATTGGAATAACAGAAAAAGTCTTGATGAAGTTAAGAGGGTTTGGATTTTTTTTTTGAAAAGCTATATCAGATGTCCCATTGGACTGCAATAATGTTGGTTTCTCTTTTTTTTTTTGAGGGACGTCATGCCTGCCAGTAACATCATTGTCAAAAGCTTTTCAAAATAATGTGAAAAGATATTAATATTTTCTTTTAAATGAAATTGAACTATCAACTGAAGAAGCTGCAAACAGGAAAATGCGTGCATCCCTGGGTTTTTGCTAAGTTAAAACCATAGTAAACAGAGCTTAGGCTTTCTATATGTTTCTAGTTATAATGGGTTTCACAAAAGAAGCATCCAAAAGGATACTGCCAGAAAACATCAGTTAAACCTAGATGTACTACTCATAAATGCATTTAAAGAAACGCCCTCAAACGGAACCACACAAAGGCACTCTGCCCTAGTCAGAATACACAAAGATTCACTAATGTAATAATAAAATAATTTCATAATGCTGTTTGGGAAACAGGGAAGAAATGTAAGCAAATTCATTCTTCCATAAAAAGGAGAAGTATTTGCAATTGTTTAAAGTTTATACAGAAAACCCAAGACATGGAAATAACCCCTTTTTTTGTTCTTTTACTGGAAAATTTGTTTTGTAAACCATTTGTCTTGGAAACCTCTCTGCAGGCACCACATATCCATGTATGTGTATGCAAGTGAAAACATCCAGCATTGTTGACTTGCACAGTCAACCACTCTGACTGCACTTGGGTCAATCTGTGGTACTACAGTGATCATATTATAAAAATCTTTCTACTTTTTTGAGATAGTAGAGGTCCTGGTATTATATCTTAAATCTTGGAAAAATATCTCAAAATAGGAGAATGGTTCACTACATTTTCTCTGTCCTCAAGCAAACACATATATTCTTTCCTTTCCCCTTGCAATGCCAGTTCTTCAAATAGAAAATATTAGTATTTTGGACTTGTCTATTTCTAATGCATTTATTTATCAGGCTTGTTCAAACATAAACTGAATCAGAAATTAATTCCTGCATTGAGTGAAGTCACTTCAGTTTGGGTGTAGGTTCTGCAAAAGGAAGGTTGCTGCTTGCTTTACATTTATTTTATTACTTCACCACTTGGCTGAAGGAGAGGCAACATAATTAACACCTGATATAGATAATGGCTTTTTTGGAAGAGGTTTGACAAAATCATAGAATTACAGAATCATAGAATTGTCAGGGTTGGAAGGGACCTTAAAGATCATCTAGTTCCAACCCCCCTGCCATGGGCAGGGACACCTCCCACTAGATCAGGTTACTCAGAGCCACATCCAGCCTGGCCTTCAAAATTTCCAGGGATGGGGCTTCCACCACCTCCCTGGGCAACCTGTTCCAGTGTGTCACCATCCTCATGGTGAAGAACTTCTTCCTAACGCCTAATCTGAATCTACCCGCCTCTAGTTTTGACCCATTCCCCCTCTTTAAGAATTGCTCAGAGGGATAAAAGAGCATTTATCTGCAGGAGGAGACTTTCAGAGGAAAAAAGAGGCCACTGCATTCCTAATCCTGGAAAAATAATTTAATCACTTGTTTGAATGGGTGCTCATTTGCACTATGTCTTTACATAACTGCAGGAAAATAAGTGAATTTGGATGGGAGGAACAAACTAAAGAGAATTGCTAAATTGCAGATGTCACATTGAGCCTTGCCATTATTCATTCCCATGCAAAATACAGATAACAAAACCTGAAAAAATTGCTGCAGAGGAACATCTCAGAAACATTGCATGAACATCAAATGCAAAGCTGTGTCACAAGAAATCTGAAATATCCCAGGCACTGCCCCTGGTAGGTTACCTGAAGTGGTAGGTGATGGGACGTGGGTGACATAGGGATGGTGTTGAAATTTGGGCGGGTTGTCATTCACATCGGCGACAGAGACGAGGACACTGGTGGAACTGGAGAGAGCCCTGGGGAAGCCCCCATCACTTGCCACCACCACCAAGGTGTAGTTCTCCCTCACCTCTCGATCGAGGAGAGCACTGGTGATGATTTGTCCTGTGGATGGGTTGATTGTGAATTGGGAATTGCCACCAGTGAGCCTATAGCTGTTTGAAAGAAAAAACGAGGACAAAAAAAATTGATCAGTATTTCATAAGGCAGCCTTAAGATTAAAAAAACCCATTTTCTATACTCTTCAGCCTACCATGCTGATGGGTATCAACACACAGATTTTCTTCTGACTGCCCATCTATCTTTACTTTTATCTCTTCCATATTTTGAGACCTGCCATAAATGACATTTCTGGGTATTTGGAAGCACAGTTGTTTAACATGGATATCTAACCAACAAGGAGCAGACTGAGGTTTTGTACGCTTGAAGATAGAGTCAGACATACTCTCAAAACTGCCTCCTGAAGGCATCCTCCAGTACTGATTTCCCTGGGCTAATGCAAGAGGTGTTATTCTCCAAGGCTGACATACCTCTTAACTGAAGCCACAGAATATAATTAGAAAAATTACTATTTTCTGAAATAAAAGGATGACAATTTTACAAAATAATATGAGGATTTAGAATTCATGTTGTTTCCTGATACTGAGCTAAGTTTTGCTATTCAAGATTTTAATGTTAATTCACTGTAATTCATAGTAGATCAGCTACATTCATAGAGACTAATTGGGATCAGAATTTGACCCTTGAAACAGCACAGTAGCAGCATTTGTAAGGTATATGATCCAGAAGAAAATGGCTTTTCTGAAAGACAGTAATATTCCTATCTTCACCTTTTTAAAATCAGAACAGGTTATGACAGAAATAATAACCAGAAGCTTTACCTAGAGGTTTGAGAGCCAGCCTGTGTAATAAGCTATGGCAACTTCTCCTGCTCAGTCATTAATCTCTGCAGAATGCCATGAGCATCCTTTAATTGCTTAATTATGATATAATATGATGGCCATATGTAATTATTCTCCAGCCATAGCAATGTGCACCTAGGGTGGAAAGAATGTGTACAAAGCCTAAAGCACCACTTAAATCTCCCTAAATAGCAGCAGGAGAGACAACTTTCGTCTGTGATTCTGGGATTTGCAATGTTTTAACCCTGTGTGAGGTGTTGCAGAAGACAGAGAATTTCTCTTCTGTATTTCCACATATACAGATGAGCTCAAGCTTTAGCATTGGAAAGATGCTGTGAAAATCTTTTCTTTAAAAAGACAAATTACATTTGGCATAGGATATTCAAAGTTATATCTGAGTACAAACCAACTGCATGCAAACCAACTGGACCATTTATGTCTCAGCATAGCTACAAAAGCCAAAACACTCCCAAAACTCCCAAACTCCTGAAACTTCAATAGTGACAACTGGCAGAAAAGGAATTTGACTGAAGCACTTAAAAATCTACCCATTCAACCAGTCTGTGCTGACCCCTCTCATCTATACTATCTTTAAGGAGGTAAGTGTGCATTGTTATTAACAACCTCATCAACCTCCTGTAATGACTTCACAGGTTATCCCCAGAAATAAGAGAAAAAGACTTGGCATGTAAGAGTTTTGCAGAAGATTATCTACTTGTTGCATAGGACAGTCCATTTTTTGACTTTATGTGAAAATTTTAGCAGAGGATTTTACATACCATCTTAGGAAACCAAATATTTGGCTTTGAAAAAGGCTCTAACAAGACTGAAAATGGGTTCTGAGTGCTCAACATCTCTGACAAGATGACCTTACATGTTCTGGTCTCTCTGGCTTTTGCCAGTTTTGTAATATTAGAGTAAGGCAAATCTTAAAATATGATTAAGTGCTTAATCTGGGCAATTTCTGTCCAAGAAAAACAAAGTTATGTTCCTGAGTCTAAAAAGTGTAAAACAAAACCTGAAAACAAGTTTTAAATAGCTGCTTACGAAGGAAAAAAATATTTTTATCAACTATTCTCCTATGAGGTACTGAGAATGACAAAGACTAATGGCAAAGATATTAAAGCAATTCAACCACACTAAAGAAATCCGAGAGCACCCTGATAATTTCTGATTATGTGATGCAATCATTACAATCATTCATGCTTTGTATGGAATTCTTTTTTATAAAGGAGCTTACCAGAAATAGCTTCTTAAACTAAGAGTGAATAGAATTAAAAGCTTCATTGTTTCGCAATTTAATATAGGGTAATTTTGGATGCTTTTCAAATATTTAAAGATGCCAAAACATCAAGTTTCTATTTTTGGATTGTAGCTAGTTGGAAAGAATAAACTAGAGTATCTTACACACACTTGCTTTACCATAAAATAGTTCTGGTTTATTTTACTTCCTTTTTTTAAAAAACTGACAACCACAGTGATACTCGTGTGCACTTTGAAGAATGAACTGAGGTGAAGTAACAAAAAACCAAAATAAAGTAAGTTTGGAAGCAGGGACACAGATGTCTGCAGTTACAATAGTTAAATGTGATGAGATGTGTCCACCTGATTAGTAATAAATATGAATCTGTTTTGTATTCCATTCGCTATAAATTAGTCCTCAGTGGATAATATTCAGCCTGTCACTGCCACTCAGCATCTTCATTACTCCTGTTTGTGAAACTGGGAATGACCAGTGTTCAGCCCTGTTAAGTTGCATCAACTGAGCTCTGCAAACCATCTGGCATTTAAAGCCAAAATGCCAAATTCTGACTTTTTAGTGGTTTTCTGAATGGGATAAACTTTATGCCTTGCCTTGGGTAATTTCCATTCTAAACTGAAGACATTAATGCACCATAAATTGGGCCAAGGAACACGTTGGCTTTCAGTGAAAATTGCTGACTAGATGAGAAGATGGGAATGCAGCAGCAAGGCAGGTGGTGGTTTCTGTGGACCATTCAGTGGCCTGCAGCATCTCCCATAACATCTGCATTGGCATGTTGGGTGACATGGTACCTGCATAGCCATAAATGCATCCAAGTATGCCTAAGCAGTCATCCAAATGACAGCTAGGTTTGAAAAGCCATTTAAGGTTTGAAGATACTGAAGCCTTCCCCAAACATATGTATGCTATAAAAAAATTAACACTATTCACTAGTCTGGACATTTTTATTCAAAAAAGTGATAAAGATTTCTAGATTTGCCTACCTTAAAAATTAAAGTTTACAGATGACTAGAGCTGCAAAATACATCCAGCACTTTTTTGGGGGTTTCATTCGAACTTTTTTTGGTTTCATTCAAACATAAGTGAAAAATGGTATTTTATTACTTAAATCTACCCCAAAGTCAGCTTCTGTAGCAAATTCATTAATGATATTTGAAAAGTACATCTTCCTCTTCCCCATCAATCCATTCCTGAGAGCTCCTTCAATGAATACTTAAGAAACCTGTCAGCCTCCAAGAGCAGTGTTTTCTAGCTTCTCCAGGAATATATTTGAAAATATTTGTATGATATCTATTAACTATATCCTTCATTATAAGGTCTCAATTCTAAAAGCTGTGCTAAATAGAAGGCAAAAGCCTTTCCAAAGGCTATGCAAGCTGGTGGCAGTCAGTAACGATGATAATTCACAGCCTTTATTCTATTCCTTTCTGCAGAGAATGTATATATAAAGATTGCAAGCTGATGTGCTTAATCCATTTATGATATTATTTGAAGTTTCAGGGTTTCTTTGGTTTTTGTATTTATTTATTTTAAATTTGTCTACCTCTACACTTATTTAGAAATATAAATCTAGCCTATTAACAATTATGCTCAGGTGCAAGTTAACTTGTTTGCTTTTTGCTTAGTTAAAACCAAAAAATGTTGCAACTCTACTTGTTCTTAATATAATTCTAAAAGCCTACAAACAATGAAAAGTCAGATTTGCTGAAATAATTTAGCTATATATATATACACAGCTGTCCTTTTGTGTCTTACAGCTTTATGGCATGTTGGTGATGGGCACTGGAGAAAAAAAAAATGATCTCCAGGCAAGGTATGAGGCAGTTACTACATACAGCAACAGTAAATGACCTACCTAATAACAGCATTTGTAGAAGCATCAGCATCTGAGGAGTTTACGAGCAAAATATCTGTCCCCGTAGGAGCATCCTCAGGAACAGTGGCCGAATACATGTTCAAGGCAAACGTGGGGACGTTGTCATTGACATCATCGACTGTGACAGCAATGGTTCCAGTGCCAGTGAGGGCAGGAGATCCTGCAGGAAAGTGGAGTACAAAATGCTAGAGGTTACAAATACCACCAGGCTAATCCGAGCTCTGCCAAACCCGATTTAAAGCCTAATGCTTGAGCGTGTCACAGTTCACGGAGCACGAAACCCAATTCAGCATACAGGGCAGGGTCAGATTTGTTTCAAAGGCAGCTTGACATAAAGTACAAGTTGTGAAAGAAAAGAAAAAAAAAAAAAGAAGAGTTGTTATTTTTCTTGCTCCATCTAATTCCAGAAATATTTTGTAATACAAGCTCAGTGGAAAAAGATGGTCTTGGAACCGCTCAGAAGCCTTCCTGTAACAATTAGGATCAATTTGAAGATGTGGTTGACTTTCCTATTTCTCTAAGAGAAGATGTCCAAAGGTGGCATGGCTGTGAAGACTCCAGCCCTCAATTTATTTATCCACAGAACAAATAGAGTGGAAACAGTGGCAAACCCCAGCTTTCCACATGCCTTTGCCACTGCCGGTCACAACCCTGACCTGGGGAGACCTTCTCGGAGCAGATGAGAAGGCTGCACAGTCTCCAGCCCTGTTCAGACTTGATTTCTCCATAGAAGCAATGATCTACAGCAGCAAATAATGCTTGCTCGGATGGGATACTGGCTTTTGGGAAATTGGACTGAACTTATTTAACCTACAGCATTCAACCTCCTTGTTATTCTAATACTTCACCCTGACGAGCAGAAATAGAATGTTTATTCATGTGCAATCTCTCAGTACTCATTCTCTTAGGCTTTTCCTTTGTCAAATCCAAAAATAGACAATGAAGAGTTTTACAAGTTCATGTTAGCTTTGCCAGTCTATTACACTTATTTTCAGCCAAAAACCAGCAGGACATCTTCTGCTTACCAAATGAGGGGCTCTGAAAAAAAATGGGATTGTTCCTTTCTTTGCCCATCAACAAAAATGAGGAGAGACTGATAGTGGAGCATAAAACACATGAGCTATGGCCCCTTTTACTCAAAAGACACATGATAACCATGTCTGTTTTACTCAAGACTGCATTGCTTTCCCCTTCAATCTCAGATAACAACAATTCAACATTTGCTGGACTGGGAAAAATGGAATGATAATGAAATGCTTTGGGCCAGGGACTGGTTCGAGTCCTTGCCACAAGGCAAGCATATTACATGGAGCTGTCGTTTGATGAAACACAGGCAGTCCCCCTGTGACCTCTCCAGTCCTTCCAACCCAGCAGATGATCAAGTTGCTGCTATCGAGGTTATTGCTGGACCTCAATCTTAGGGCTGGGAAGGAGGCAGGCTCTGCTTTTGGGTCTCATGTGGTCCTCACAAGGGCCCCAGACATCAAGCTCTTGTATAAAAGAAATAACAACCCTTTTTCCCACATGTTAACCCTTGCAGGTTGAAGAATTACCACATCGCATTGCAGGAAGAAGCTGGGAGCAGCTTCTGCAGAGGAAGGAGGTTTTTCACTTCATTTATGGTTGGACTCAATGATCTTAAAGGTCAATTCTATGATTCTATGAAATACTTAAAAGTAACTTGGCTTAATGCACAAACAGACTGAACAAAAGAGCTTCCAATTGAAAGGCACATTTATAAATCTCACAAAGATGACTTTGAAGCCTGCTGATTGGATGGGATGGATCACGATGCTGAGGAAAGAACATGCAAGGCAAAGAGTTTGGGTTTCACACCATGGCTGTGCACAATGGAGGCCTTTCTCTGCTCTTGTCTGAGGTCATTCATTTTGCCAATTAATATACTTTCAGCCAGGAAGGCTACATTAAGGCAATAAGTCTGACTCATTTTTTACCCTTTTTCTTTTTCCTCCCCAATTTTGTCATTTAGCCAAACACATATATAGATAGAAAAAGTGTTCTTGATTGCTGAAATATTGCCTGTGGAGTGTTTATTATTACTGTGTTAAACGAAACGGGGTCCTCAGCAGTGTTTGCTGCATGTGTCATCAAGCTCTGGCCTTCCAAACACATCTAATCAACATTCATCTCACAGCAAATGAAATGAAAATTTGAAAGTTGTTAAGTTTCACAGGTGATTAAACAGTTTATACACAATTCACATCTGCTGGCATGGACATAGGCTAACAGCAGAACGCTGCAGTGGGTTTGTTCTTTCTCCTGCATGGCTATTAAATCTCTGGTCGCATCATGGAAATGGTCAAAAGGGATGCCAGACGCAATAGCTGCTGATGGGCTATGAATATTCTCCTGCTCAGGATTACACTGATAGCAGCAGCTTTGGACTCAGCCATTTGACCAGCCCCAGCTCTCTTTCCTCTCCGAAGAACCTGAATTTGGAGGGTACCAAACAAACATGCCAAGGGTTAAACCCCAGCCCTCACCTCAGCCTCCTCTATATTCCATGCCATTATTTTCCAGTTCCACTTCTCTGTTGGATGCATCTACAAGGCCCTGTCCAGCACAGTATGGACTTATTTATATTAGCCTCAAAGAAGTGAATGCACCAGCCAAGGTTGAGCAACATAAAAATTAAATTAGCTAGGGTGATGTAAGTAACCCAGACCTCGTTCAATGCTGGCTTGTGGCTGTGTGGTGCTCACAGGAACATCCAGAAGTCCAATATCAATTCAGCTGTTTGTAACATCCCAAGTTACATCTCTTCAGTTCAAAACCCCAAACCTTTCTCATTTTACTTAGATGGAAAAACTCACATATTTATGTTGGTTTCCTGTCTATGTAGTTATCCGAATATGGCTTTTTTCCTTTAAGTAAAAAATCACGTCCACAAATTTACTCCTTTATTCTATTACACTGAAAGATAAAGTTGCAGTTTCACAGAGAGCCCTTAAAGCTTTTATCCACTTGAAATTAAACGCCTAGCTCACATTTCTGCAGTTACTGAGAAATATAAGAAGAGGAAATTACAAATGAAGTAATTTTCGATGGAAAAGAAATAGCTCGGGGCCAAATTCTACCGTCCTCAGTGAACTTTCAGTGAAAGTTGTGCTTGTATAAGGACCACAGAATCTGGCCCCTGGTAATAAGTAGGTTTCATAAAATGTACATGTCATATTTGTGGTGAGAGAAGTAGTTTCCATGGTCAGGCTGAGTTCCCAGATTTCTTAGTTTTGCTTCGATAGCAAATCTTACCCAAGTCAGTTATTCCTATTATGCTAGAGCACCATCCCTTTTTTCTTCAAACTGCACTTAATTTTTTGCATAAATAAGTGTAGTAAATTTTGTGCAAATTCTGCAATATTAGCCAAACACTCAACTGTTTTTAATACACCAGACACGTTACAACCTATATAAAATTGCTGTACACAGCCACACAAGCCTCTGAGTACTCCTGCAAACAGCCCTGAGGGCTAGAGTCACAAACATACATTTTTCTTTTAGTGAACTTACACTAAATTTTATACCAGTTTTTCACAATAGTCTGAACAATTTTTCAGCAGAAGCAGCAACTAATTCTTTGTCAGAAACTTCTTATCTAGTGCTATACTACTCCTAGTTGTTTTCTTTTTCACATCCCAACATACCATGTCTCACTGAGGCTTATGATACCCATGAAAACAAGTTTTCTAGAAAGGCAGAGGAATGCAAGAATCATGAAATGATTAATAATTAGAGAACATAAAGTTAACTGCGTGAACTAAATGAGATTGACTGTTCAGTGAGCATCAAATCTTTAAAAAGATGCTGACATTAATGTATTCTTATTTTGAAGCTCCCATCTCTGTGTGCTGTGGCCTGTGGTTTCTGTGAACAGAACAGTTTATTTTCGAGGTGACAGCCATACATATACATTAAGCAGACAGTCCCACAAATGTCCACACGTCATTGTGGAAATAAAGATTAACCTGGGACAGTGTCAAAATAGTAACACGGAGTTCAGGAAGAAAATTGCTTCCCACGGATGTTCTTCCAAAAAATTAAGCTTTTTGCTTACATCTGCAAGTAAACATGTGTCTGGGGACGAAGAGAAGGAGCAGACCTTGAGAGCCTGCTCCTTGGAGGCCTGTGGTGGAGGACAAGTTACAGAGGGAGATTATAAGAGGCCATCTCAGGCTTGGCCAGCTCTGGACTGTGGGTCCCTTCTCTGAGGTGACCTGAAGAAACAGCCATGGGGGACCACGGGGCAGGCAGGCAGCAGCACAAGGGCAGGACCTCTCTTCTCTCAGCAAGGTGGGACTGGCAAAGACTTAGAAGCTGGTCTTTCGTCACATTCACCAATGTTTATTTGCAGCTGAACACTATAAAAATATGATGATATTGGAAATGTGTCAGTTTAGAAGTTATAACATGTCCTCTCAATGTTTTCCTCCTCCCATCCAGGAGAAGGAGGACAAAAAATATTGGCTATGTGCAGCAACACATGTAGAAGAAAGGAAACTAAATACATGAAGGTGACAGTGGGGAGAAATATAACCTGACAATTTCTACTTCTCAAACGCAGGATAACCAGCAAAGAGAGGACAACACAGGTTTCTGCGTGAACTCATCATTAAGTCACTTATTCCTCTAATTTGTGCTAATGCTTATGAGCCACGAAGTCATCCAGATGGGATGAACCTAAAGACTGCTTTCACTTTGGACTACTGATGCACCCTTAAAAGGGAGTGTCATCTGCTATCTTCAGGGAACCACAGAATCATTTAGACTGGAAAAGACCTTTAAGATCATTGAGTCCAACTCTTAATCCAGCACTGTCAAGTCCACCGCTAAATCATGTCACTAAGCACCACATCTGCACATCTTTAAAACACCTCCAGGGATGGTGACTCAACCACTTGCCTGGGTAGCCTGATCTTTTTATCAGTGAAGAAAATTCCTAACCTTGAATCTAAGCCTCCCCTGGTGCAACTCGGAAGTGTTTCTTCTTGTCCTATCACTTGTTACTCAGGAGAAGAGACCAACCCTCACCCCACTACAATCTCCTTTCAGGTAGTTGTAAGGAGTGAGAAGGTCTCCTCTGAGCCTCCTTTTCTTCAGGCTAAACAACCCCAGGTCCCTCAACAGCTCCTCATAAGACTTGTGCACCTTCATCCACCCTTGTCCTAGAGAATGTAAGCTGTCTCAGCTCCCTGTAATCCCTGTAATCCCCAAACACATGCCACCGTCTGCTCCAGAGTATGTTCAGCTCTCCACACCACAGCTTGGACACCAGGACAAGCATGGAATGATCAGAGTACTTAGTGGACTGGAGTAAAAGAAAACAACTGAAGGAAACTTGCAAAGCCATTTACATTCCTCAAGACAGCTCAGGAAAAGATGCTGCTATTGGAAATTGTCTCAGCTGTGTGGTTCTGTATGGCTCACAGTAAAAACTAGAAATAGGAGAACGTGTTCAGCACATTATCCACATACTGTTTGAAGCTTTAATGGCTTCTGGGTCCTGTTTGTGCCATGGTTAGCACAGTAGATAGTAAAACTATCATTCCTTTCAGAAACCAGGAACTCTAAAGTTTTTGCCGGCACTAAAATGCCAAAATTAAGTGCTAGAAAACTAACAATAAACTTAAGCAAAAAACTCTACAGATACTTTTCACTAAAATGGAAAAAAAGGGATTAAAATTAAACAAAATGAATCTAAATGACTAATCGAAACTCATACTGCAGGCAGTTTACAATGTTTTGTGGTAAATTAAACACATCATTATCCTAAAAATTGGAAAGCGATTTAACAGGAGTGGAATTTTTGCCTCACTGAAATGTGTTGCTTTGCAACAAAGCGGATTTCACTTCTCCAGTCAAACACGTGGTGAATGAGTCCCAGGACCAGAAGTTGTATGTGTTATTACAGAGCATTAACTTTTTCATTCAAGTAAACAAGGCCTTTCTCACAATAAAGCAGCCAATCCTTCTAAATGCATTTAAATGCAGACAGGGTGTGCTGGGCCTCACACAATTGGTGAGTTGTAAAATAAATACGGAGCTAGAGCAATTTAAAATGCAATTAGTCTGCACGATGCTTTGGATTTCTAGTGCACACGAAGCCTGCTTTGAAACGTGGATGACCTTAAATTAACTTATTTACCAGGATCACAAAAGAAAGACTGCATGCAAAATGAAAAAAAATAAGTAGATTTATTTACAAGATTGCACCACAAATATTCATCCTGGTTGGGTATGTTGATTGTGTTTTATTTTCCTCTTACTCAATTTTTCTCTACAGGTTTCCATACTAAGTCTTTAAAAAAATGGTGAACCTAGTATATTTTGAGACAAAAGCTGAAATAAGCAGTTAATAAACAAACATAACAAGAAGCTAAGAAGTTGGCCCTACTCTCATTCAGTTCAGTGGGTGACTGGTGAACGATACCATGCAGCAATCCAGATTTTCCAAATTTCCGAGTGTTTTTCTAACAGTTATGTTCAAAGTAGTAGTTGTTCCCAAAGCTGGTTTAACAAAACCTGTACTTCACAAACCAAGGGAACTGTCGGGATAGATCTGCAGTTTTGCAAGGACTATCTGACAAGAAAAAGATCTTTCTGTGCTACATCAGACATTAGAAAGCTCAATATTCTGCCTCATCTACAGCCCAGTCCCATCCCAGCCTAAAGAAGCTGGGAGCAAACAGACCTAAATTTGGGAACATAAGTGATCAAAAGTAAATAAAAATAAATCGCTAGACGACTCCAACCTTGTTTCTGGTTCAGTCTACTCCAGGATCCTGCTCTAGCAGGAGGGTTGAACGAGGGGATCTTCAGAAGTCCCTTCCAAGCCCTACCACTCAGACTCAAGCAATGACATGTCCAGCCATGCTTAGGCTGACACATGTGCCCAAACACACATACTCACACGTTTTGACATTGCAAAAGAAATCCTTGTCCCAGATTACGATGTAAAATGGACTTTCTCACCTGGTTTTATCCATGTGATTTTTGAATTTGGATAGTTCCCTATCAAAATTCCTAACTGACTCCAGCCTATGAATTCATGAAGCAGTTTCACAACAGGGACAACATTACATTGCAATACCTTCAATACACTGTTGAAAGGGTGGGACTTGTACATACATACAGAGACAGTTTTAAGTCCTCTGGTGCTTCTACATTTCCCTGTCTCTGTTCTTTTCCTTGGATCTGCTCATCAGAACAAGTCACCTGCTGCTGTTTACTCAGAGAGGGGGAAAAAAAAAAAAAAAGCAGAGCTGGACCTACTGGAATGCAGATATAGACTGTGAACAAAACACATGGAATAAAGCAAAAGTATAGTAGATATTTAGCTCAACTTGAAGCTGTTCCATGTAACAATCTTGTTCTACACATACACACACATATTATCTGCAAGGGCCCTGCTCCAGTGCCCACAGTGTAAGCTGCATACGTGGTTGCTGACTTAAGCAGATGCTGGTTTAGTGACTTGTGGCTGTCAGATTTTGTTCTCCTTCCACAAAAGTCAGAAGCATTAATCCCATGTGCCACAAACCCCTTGACATGCACATATTAACATGAAAGGTACAGGTCATTGGAGATGGTGCTCAGAAAAGACACATGCAGGTATGGCAGGTTTCTTAGCCAGAACTGCATTTATTTCATGGCATCGTTTAGGTTGGAAAAGAACTTTAAGATCTTTGGGTTCAACCATTAACACTGCCAAGAAGGAAGAAGTAGTAAACTGACTTACTGCCTGGAATTTTTTTGTTCCTGCAAAGGAGAGATAAAACACAATGCTGGGACTTCTTGGCATCAAGACACAGTCAAAACAGAGGATTATCTGGTTTTGGATCAATTATGCCTGAGAAAACATGCCATCTATCTGCATCTAAAACACCACCTGACAACTAATATTATGTAGGTGATGATTCTGAGCCAAAATTCCAGAGCAAGAAGATGCCTTCTTCCAATTATGTTTCAGAAAATGAATCTTTAAGGAAAATTTGTCACAGTTGAATATAAAGCTCATAACCAAACCTGGGAATGAACTGGTTGTAAGACACTGCAGACAAGTCCAGGAGGGTTGGTGTGACCATGTGCACCACCAAGGCCTCTGGTGACCAAAGTTAAAATTTAAAGAAAGTGGAACTGCAACTTAAAAGAAAGGCAGAGGCATTTATAAAAATATTTTCTTAAAACCACCACATTACTTCTCCTTGTTATAAGTTATTGCTGTAAACAGAAAAAATAGAGAAGCTGGCTCCTGCAGGGACTGCTGACTAAGGCAATTTTTGACTGCTTGTGACTCCTGAATATCCCACAGCGAAATTCCTGTAATGCAGGATTTTGAATTATGCTTTAAAAACACTCTGTATAAATAGTGAAGATTAACCAGCAGGAGAAGCATTCGGGCCATATGTGCCTGTTTTACTTGTTTTATCCTTCCAATTAAGGCTTCCTGAAATTGTAGCTTTGTATTTGAAAATGAGCTAGCAGACTTCCAATTTATAAGGTGTAATGTTTAATTTAAAAAATGGTTTAGGATCACCAAGACTGGAAAAATCTTAGTATTTCTCAAAGGCTGAGAAATTGCATAACATAACAACTACTCTACTTATCTTATTCTTCTGCAAAACAGATTACATTCTGTGAACTCATAAGCACATCTGAAGTAGAATTTAATATAAAAGTGATATAAGCAGGACAATAATTTTAAATTAATTTTCATGTAAAACTTTCAAACTAATCTTAGCAAGATGGATGAATGAAGAGATAAGGGAGGCACTGTAACAGCCTGAAAATTTACAAACTGACAATTTCTTCTTCCTTGAAATTTCCCATTGTCTACTAAATCCTACATATTAAGCATTATACTCTAGCTTGTTTTCCAATTTAAACATATCTACCTGAAACTTTTTTTCAAAGGGATATACTTGCTTCATTACCCTCAAACTAGCACCAAGAAGCTAAGAAATAACAGTAAAGTGAAAAAAAGAGATCTTAAGACCATGCATGTGAGATGAGACTGAGGATCAGGACAATAACTGGCTCAATTAATGAACTTCACACGAATTTAAGTAGGTCCTAAAGTGACTGCATCTTGTTCATATTTGAAACATATTAAAAGTGCTCATGAACCTTTTGTGAACTTGGGGGTGACTCAAGAAATAAACACAAGATATAATCACACAACTTGAGAAATCGATGGTATTTCAAACAAAGCAAGAAAGGACTTTTTTCCAACTGTGAAATTTTCATCTCAATGTGGATGGAAATAAAGGAGAAAAAAAATATCCCTACCAAGGAGATAAGCTACTTGAGAAAGCGTGGTGAGAACTTCTTTGAACTATGTCTCCCATACAGTATATAGTACAGTTGATCTTGGCTTACCATAAATCAATACTTGTTGTCATTTATGACTAAAAATATTTCAAAGTTTAACCAGATAAAACTGTAATCCTGCATTAAGGATGATATTAATTGCTTCTTATTAGATTAACCCTTTTGAGAAGGAGCAGAAGAAATCAGCTTTGACGGCTCATGGCACACATGTCCCTGGCAAAGCTGTTATTTGTAGTCTTTTATTTCTACTTTTTTCCTTTGTTATTCTTACAATGTTCTTGTAAGCAACTCTGGATGATGAGAAACAACACTGAATTACTGGATATTCCTGTTTACTTCATTAGCAATGAGGTAACTTGGTAGAATAAGAAAGACCATTGCCTACGTTCAGTCTTTTTAGGTGGCATAAAATTATATTCCTTGGAAGAGACAGCAACAATTCTCACCAACATTTACGACTAACTAAAACTTCTTAATAAACAATCAGGTTTCTATCAATAGTCTGAATTTCTTTTACTTATGATGGATGAAAGAGGCAAAAGATTTAATTACCTCATAAAACTTAGTATTTTCAACTAGAATTCAAGGAATGTCTGTAGAGAGATTAAAGTTTTGGCTGTGTTGCTACATCTTATGCTCTCCGAGACTCTAGACGAGCAGTACATGAACCTCATTAGGTTTCTCCCTGTCTATTAAAAAGACCCAAACCAACAAACAAGAAAACAATTACGGGATTTGCATCCATACCGAGGTAGAACCCACAGAGTTCTCAACACACTTGGACCTGAATAACACTATTGTGTTGTTGTGAGAATTGCCTGCAGGTTTTTATATGGCAAAGCAGAAACATGCACACACTGTGCTTGATGCCCCCCTCCCACATCAGTTCTGCCACAGTTGGGTCTCTTCCAACACACCAACTTCTGAACCTTCTTGCCTTCATCAGTGCAAAATCTCTGTTTCTAAAGAATAATACCTTTAAAGGTTATAGTTTAGTAATTGGTCTATATTTTATAGACATTAATAACTGTTAATTAGAAGACCTTACACTATTTAAAATAACTTTCCATTTTCTTTTGTTAAATGCAGTGAAATGGAGAAGAACTCACCCAACAAACCTCAGCAAGAAGCAGTTTATCCCAACCTAAATAATCCTGCCAGCTACTTGTTGGATTCTCCATGATCCCAATGGAGCAGAAATAATTACACATGCAAGAAATGTCTGAATGGAGACATGTGCCCTTAAATTGAGGACTTCTCTAAAAGTCCGCAAATACTTCTGAACTATAGAGAATAAACATCTTTAACATATATGTCTAACTCTACTTGCCTTGTCCAAATAAAATCCACCAGCAGTTTGAATTGGTTTCAAAACCGAAGTTCTGATTTAAACCTGAGCGCAAAACTAATTTTCATTGTTTTCACAGATATTTCAGCTTGTGCTGGCCAGCCTGCGCCCTTTGCCAACCTGAATATACATCTCTCCCTCACTGCACCCCAGAGAACACAGACGCTTGGATTTAGCCCAGAGGCTCTCACTGAACTATTTTGAAAATAGTGATCTAATAATGACAGTTTATCTCCAAATAGAAGACTAAACCCCTCAAATGATATTCCAGGGCTGGATTGCGCATCTTGTGGGGCAGTCCTCTGAAGGACTAAAAGCCCTCCTCTCCTTTGGGGAGTAGATGTGTCATATCATATAGACATGGATACGCTCTCTTCCTTGACAGCTTCTCTCTAGGGAACATCAGACTGACTTTGGCATAAACCCGCTTCCTAAATAGCTTTTTGAGCCTTTTGTCTTCCAGAGAAAAATTAAAAAGTGCTAACAGTTTCTAGGCTCCGTGAAAGGGTATGATCCTGCTATTAGCTTCCCACAACTACAAAATGTCACTCTCAATTCTCTTCTGGTTTTAGATGATGGTTAAGACAAAACGAATACTATGAACTCACTGATGAGTCTGTCACCGTTTCAATTCTCCCACTGTGTGACTTAAAAATCATACAAAACTACTAAAACGGTAGTTTTAGTACAAGTATTACAAGAGCAAAAATAATAAAACTAATAAAACAGTAAACTAGACTCAAGCAGACAGCACTGACAAGAGGAAGAGCTTCCATAACAGCAAGGAAATAAATTGAGCTGGGATGGAAACCAATATTCATTTTGAAACAGCTGTGGCATAAAGCAAGACCATAGAAGAGAGCAATCAAAACTGCTAAGCACCAAGGTAAGCATACACCAGCTTCACTCAGCTCACCAAAGCCTGAAGCAATGTGTGTATTTAAATTTAGCAAGGAAAACAGGACATTTCTAACTGAAATTTGTAACTTGCTTGTTTGTTTTGACAGAACCAATATTTAAAAATAGCTGAATTTGTTTTAAAAATACAAGTCATTCTATTAAGGCGACATCATTCACACTGTAGACTGCCTCTTAACTAGTGATACAGAGTACACTGATAAAATAGGATGAGTATAAATGTCTTCAAGCCCAGTCACATAAACCTCACACAGTGTTAATCCTCAAGACTCCTTCTTACCGCTCCTAGAAAATACAGTCATCCTTTACTTGTCACCCCAAATTGGGAAATAACCTAAAATGTGTTAAAAAGCAAAACTACATTGTCAGATTTCACTTGATTTTAGGATTGAAAGGAAGCAAAAGCTGAGAATTCCTGAGGAAGATATAACCTCTCTGCTTGGTTGCCCTCTCGCATTCTTGAAGCAAAGAATGTATAAGTTGGGGGCCAACATTTTCTAAAGAAAAAACACATGGCTGTTTTTCATACAGGCCAGGGATGTATACAAAGAACAGCTAAATAAATATAATAATCAGCCCGCTGATTCATTTCTTCCAGAACTATTTATCTAAATCAGTAAATAGATTATTTAAAAAAAAAATAAATTTAAAAACCCCACAGGAACACCGCTTCTAATTAGAAACATCACATCTTGATTTTGGTTTTATGGTGGCAATGTGCCATTCTGATCAACCAAATCAAGAGATGGTGGTTGCTGTTTATTTAAACAGTAGTCCTGGGCAGCTAGCAGGTTTCCAGATGTGCTACTTGACATCCCTGTGACCAATAAATAAAGGGAGGAGGACTGTTGGAATGCTAACATTTGCTCCAGAAAATTGCTCCAAAAGTTAAAGACGGGGATGATAAAAGTGGCTGCACCAGTTCTTGTCACGGTGCCAGAACTGAATGTTTACCCAGGGCTGCGTCCCCACCAGATGGGGTGGAAAAAAAGCTTAGAAAGTCTCTTTTCCCAACCATTTTGTCATGAAGAAGGGTATAGGGAAGCAAAACAAATGATTTATGTGGTAGAAACAGACCCATAAAGACACATTCTAATAGCTGCCTGTAGGTTTCTTGGCGTTTGTCAGCAGACATTTTGGGGGGAGCATCTACAATCTAAACACTATCATGTTATTCCACAGTCCATCATTTTGCCTGTCATTATATTTATAATTCATGCACTCTGGTCTCGCAGCTTGTGCTGCGAGAGGGGCTCTAAATTGGAAATGCTGAACTTTGGGGTTGAGTTATGTTTTATTTCTCGACCAAAGCCACAGGTGTACAGCTCTGGAAGATCCTGAATGTTCATAGTGATGGATGCTTTGCCTGTCTTTGTAAATCCCCACTGCCTTAGAGCATCAGTTGAGTGTCTTGAGACACAGCAGTAGTCAGAGCAAGGTGGAGGTGTAACAGTGAGGGAAGAGTAATGATAAAAGAAGGTTGAAATCAAAAGCCTTTGAGCAGACTGCCTTGTGGAAACTGGGCATGAAGCAGGCTGCATGGCCACAAACCCCTGAGCCAAGCACCAGAATACATTTTACCAGTGTTCTCCTTCCCCCAGAGCGGAGGGAAGACTCTCTGCCAACCCAAGATCTACCCTGAGGACTGAGTGGAGGATTAGCAGGCAAGGCCAAGGAATATTTGGGCCAGAGCCAGGATCATGACTGACTTCTCTGGGCCTGAGGGGAGCACTTGCTTGGGAAAGCATTTTTCCAACAACTGCCCAAATTTCCATCGCTGGCGCATGTGGTCCCACCAGCAGTTCCCATCTGACCTGCCCAGCATGCTTACAGAGCAGCTCAGTTCTTAACTCAACAACTCTTCTCATGTGCCTGGGAGTGAGATCAGGGCTCTGGAAGAACATGCCTGCACGGCACGATGAAGCACAGACACTTCTGAGCCAGCATCCCATGCAGCAGTACCAGCTCAATGCTTCACGTATGTGGGTTGTTGTTTCACGATGTCCTAATCCTTCACCTGCTGCAAATACATGCTATAAAACTCACAAGGTACTGAGGATGAAATAACAGCCACTACCAAAGCAGCTGCCCCTTCTGAGGCCATGGATTGTTTTCAGTACATTGGATTGATACCTTTAGATAAAACCAATGAAAAATTAAGCATTATCCTTCTTCCATCAACTTCCCCATGCACACACCAGGGTAACTCTATAAGAATCACAGACACAAGTTGATGAAATGATAATAAACATAAGAAAAGTAAGAAATTCTTGATTAGGTGTAGGGAGATCGGAAAGAGTGCCAAAACCAAATTGGGAATCCATCCATTCTTATGTCTAAAGGTGCTTCTAAGTATGTACTGTGCCTGCTTCCTTGAAAGAAAGGGAAGAGTTGACATAGACTTCTATAGAATCATTCAGGTTGGAAAAGACCTCCAGAATCATCAAGTCCAACCTTTGCCCAACATCTCCCTGACCACTAGACCATGTCCCAGAGTGCCACATCTACTCGTTTTTTGAACACCTCCAGGGATGGTGACTCCACCACCTCCCTGGACAGTCTCTTCCAATGCCTGACCACTCTTTCAGTTAAGAACTTCTAAACCTCCCTTGGTGCAGCTTGAGGCCATTACCTATCGTAATGGTAAGGGAGCAGGATACCATCTTTAAATGTTTTAAATCACTCAGCAGAGCCTATGAAAATTGAGATGCAGATCCTAAGAAAAATGGGAAGTAGGACAGAATTTTGCCCTTGTTGTGCTACCCAGACATTTCCAGAGTTAACTGCATCTGGATGTCTATCATGATTTTTATCTGTAAAAAAACAACCCCTAAATAAGATGCACCATATATGGTAAGACTGTTGCTTGGGCTGCTAAAGGCAATCCAAAAGACTGTTTATTACAGCTAATAAAAGCCAAACTCAAAATGCAAAGTATAATTCCTTTCTCTTGATTTATTTTCAAAGATAATACGGATGTGGATAATTTCAGCCAAATCTGATTTCTTCAATGTTTTGGCAGGCACTGCTTGCCTACAGAGGAGCACTACCTGCTTTGCGTGTGTGTTCTTGGTTGAATTGTCTCTCCACAGAATCCTTCTTTCTAAGCATTATCAAACACATATAAACTAAGACACCCTAAAGAAACAGTTACATCAGGCAAAGAGCTGGATATGCCCACATAGTTTATTTTATAAAAGTTTAGCAGCTGCTCAAGAACATAATACTCAAAACCCTTTTCCTACCCATTTCAAGAGTGTGTCACTGCCATCCTTCTGCTAGTACAGCCAGAACTACTTGATTTAATGAAGCAGGCACTGCCTAGCAAAAGTCAGTGTGTTACCACCTGGATATCCTCACATACGCATGTTGGTAGCTTCTGTAATGTTTTGTATATTTAAAAAAATATTTTATTTAAAAAACCCCAAAACATTCTCCTTCTGACAAGCTGCAATTCTTTTAGAAAGACTTCCTCCCACATAATATTTTTTTAACTCGGCTGCCAAATACCTACAGAAGTACATATACATTCTATGCATGATAATGAAATTTATAGTAATACAAAATTTGAGACGCTGCTCGACAGAAATCCCAGGGTCTGTAACTTGGCCCACTTGTTCCATGTTATTGTGACAAACATAGCTTAAAAAGAGGTCTCCAATGAATTATGTGCCAGAGTGTTCTTTACCATCTAGACTGCTCAAACTCAGTATGACTAATTCAAACAACAGGGATCCCCTAGAATTTAAGAATGTAATAAGTTTAAAGTACTTCAAATATCTATTATGACTGTGGTCCACATCCTGCTTTCATGAAATCAAGGGAAGTTCTGGCACTGATTTCTACTGAAGCTGGACACTTTCCTGTGTTTTAGTTTAGATAAATCATGACTAACACAGTTTTAAATTTATTCTTTGATGGTACGAATTTAGAGCAAGTCTTCAGTCTAATCAGAATATGTTATCTAATGTTATTCACCAGGCTGGTTGAAAACTATATGAAATCACAGTAACTGTGGGGATTAGTCCAATCATAAACTTAAACACAGTATAATAGTTAAATTTAGCTTCAAGTTACTACTGAACATCTGCTTCCGAACACTTTTGCTGATACCTTTAAACACTGATAGGAGGGAATAATAACTTGTGAGTTAGCTTTGTAAGAACATAGCAATTTTTTTTTAAAAACAGTTTCAAATAATGTTTAATCAGCATAATATCTACATGTTGAAACACAGGAACTAATAAAACATGCTGCTGTTCTTGTCAGCCACTTACGGCAAAGGCCCAACACACGCTTCATGCATTAAAGTCTCCCCTGGATTATATGAAAAGCAGAGACCTCCCAACACAAATAAATGTTTTCTTTTGGTATGGTTGGGTAAATCTCCTGGATTTCACATTTTTTAGGAACAGAGTTTAGGCAAAGATTGTGCTCTTGTCAAACTCTTGGCTTACACATGGTGCTAGGCATGGAGAACAACTGACTTCTCGCTCTCCAACTTCTTCCAAGAAGGACAATAATTGTTGGCTGTGTGACACAACTTATCAGTTCAGTCTTTGGGTATTTTGCATGTGGAGCTAACAAGTTCTGTACAGTCCTAACTGATTCCTGCCAACTTGGACCGGGAGAGTAAACAGACATCAAGGATCTGCTTTCCCTTACAAATCCAGCCTCAGCTTCTGAAGGAACGTAAGGACATTCAAGCCCAAGCAAGTCCAAGTCACAAGTGAGCAGTTTGTGGCTATAGAGTAATGGAAAGCCAGTGTAAAAAACACAAAGCAGACAGTGCCTCTAGCCAGAGTACAAGACAAATGATACGTCAGGTCCTAAAATTGTGTTTCGCAGCTTCATCTGTGCTCAGACTGTGAAATACCTGAGCACTGCTGCAATAGGAAAATATAAGCCACAGATATTGTCACTGACACAAGATACTGAACACAACATAGCAGAAAACAAAATTGTAGCCCCTTGTCAACAAGTTGGGTTTGCTTCTATTTTTATTATTAGAAAGTAAGAACAAGCTCTACAGTAAATTAAATCCATCAGACTGTGGGGGACCAGAGACCAGTCCAGAATATGATGCAGGATGTCTTCATTACTAATATTCATACCAAAATATGGCACCGAAGTTTTGTGCTTGGACACCTCAAGTGAAAGGGTAATTAATCTTCATAACAGAAAATTGTGTCCTGTTTTCAACTGAGGGAACCTGGAACACATTTGGGATTCTAGAACAAATATATGACTGGATGCTGAGCAAAGCAGAAAAATAAAACAGTTAAATGACAATTATTACTTTTCAGGGGTAAGATTTTAGTAAGATTAACTGAGTAGTTCATAGCTGTTTTCTGGCTATTGATTTGACATGCCTGCATATTTCTGATAACACCACCACATTGGGTTTTATCACCAATTATATTGTTTCTATACTGCCACTCATAGGTAGGACCTAGACAGGACTAATTACTACTAGGGCAAAAATTCACCTAAATCTGCAGCAAGTCCTACTAATTATCAGACAGACATTAGATAAAATCCTGATTTCCAGAACACGAACTCCCTTTGACATCAGCTTTTCCCACAGAGATTTAAACCGAAGCTTGGTTACCACTCTCCATCCACTAAAGTTTCAGACCACCATGAAAATACTTCATTTCTATCCAGAACAGAATGTTTTCAAGTGGCAATGAGATGTCACCAGCAGAGACTGCCCATTTGCTCTACCTGCATCAGCAGCTGTGACCAGCAGCAGGTACTGCTCCTTCGCCTCCCGGTCCAGGCTCTGCACCAAGCGCAGCTCTCCGCTGGCTGAGAGAGTAAAGGCTCCTTCTTCATTTCCAGCCACCAGCACGTAAGTGAGCTTGCTGTTTAGCCCTTGATCATCATCCCTTGCTACAACCTATAGAAGCAATGCAAACACATGAGAAGGAAGATCAAGAACGGATGAGCGCAGGGTCTGTGAGATTTTATTTGGATAGAGGAAATATTCTCTATGAAAATAATTCACACAAATGGATTGAATTAATCCCTATGCTTCAAGGGCTAGTGTAAATTAGCTGTAAGTGTAAAAATTACTTAACGCAGGGGTGATGGACTTAAAAGCATAGTTTGAAAATATTAAATAGTTGATTACTTGTTCTTCTCAAGTACCCATATAGTAAAGACTATGTTGAGGCTCAGTGAAAGCCACAGATAATCTGGTACAGATTGAACTCTGAACCAAAGCAAGTGCTGCATGTCCGAATCCATGTAGTGCTCTTTCAGCGTCAGGCACAGAGCCTCATCCCATGGAGGCAACGATCAGACTGAGATATTCACTGCTTGAAAGGTGAAATTGAGATGAGAGAGTGAGCACATTCTTAAAGCTCCAGTGTAGGTGGAAACACAAACAAAACTCCAAAGCATAATATAAGCTTTTGGTAAAAAACAAGCAAAAAAAAAACCCCACTGAAACAAACAAAAAGGATAACAAGACAATGATCAGTGGATGTTAGACTGCAGTCAAGGGGCAACTCTTCAATGTCTGGTATCTTTTTAATTTTGGAGAAAAGACATGATACATTCATAATATATAGTGAGGCATGCTAATAGTTGTAGGAGATATGTTTATTTTCTGAATGTACTCACCTGAAGGATAACTTTTGGGAGCGTCTCTAAGTTCTCAGGGACATTCACAGAGTAGGGAGAAAGTTCAAATGTGGGAATATAATCATTGACATCCTTCAGGATAATACTGACTGTGGTGGTATCAGTCCTTGGGCTGCTCCCACGGTCAGCTGATTGAACAGTTAATGTATAGGAGGGCTTCTTCTCCCTGTCCAAAGGCTTGGCAACTGTTATCACCCCCGTCACAGAATCGATCCGAAACTCATTATTGGCATCTCCACTGACGATGGCATAACGGACCTGCCCATTTGTGCCTTCATCTCCATCCGTAGCAAACACCTGGATTAAATCCGTCCCTGTCAAAGTATTTTCCCCCACCTCTACTTTATAAAGCTTTTGGGCAAAAAGTGGGTTATTGTCATTAATGTCCAGGACTATAATCACCACATCCGTAGATGAAGAAAGGGATGGCTGGCCCTTGTCGGTGGCTACCACAGTCAAGGTGTAGTTGGACACGGCTTCTCTGTCGAGCTCCCCAGTAAGCCTGACTTCACCATCAATTGTGCCAATGCTGAATTTGTTTCCCAGAGGCCTGAGCAGACTGTATTCGATGTAGCTGTTGGGACCACTGTCGGGATCAGTCGCCTGGGCTTTGAACACGACTGTGTCTATCGGCGTGTTTTCTGGGACGTAGGTCAGCTTTGGGGAGATAAAGCTTGGAGGGCTGTCGTTCACGTCCAGCAGAATAATTGAAACTTGGGCTGTGCTTGTGTACCTGGAGGCGGGGAGAGGGGCCATGTCGTGGACTTGCACGACGAGGCTGTAGAAGGACTGGCTTTCCCGGTCCAAAGGCTGCCTGATGCTCAGCACCCCGCTGTTGTCAACGCCGAAGTGCCCCGCGCTGTCCCCGGATGCGATGCTGAAGGACAGCTGTGAGTTGGAGCCTGGTGGGTTGGGAAGAAGAAAGGTAGAGATCATGACTTCATCCCACCAATCTAGATATAACTGTTTCTGGCCTCATTTCCTATGGACTTGGACTGTACGGCCACGTTCCTGAGGACTATACGACCACGATGTCTGTTCAACCTCCTAGTCACCTTTTTTTAATTCATCAGCTACTTTCAGCCAAGTTTCATGGTGACACAGAAGCCTTTAAAATAATTATTTTCTAACAAAAGTTGAAGAGAGAGAGAAGGAAGGATGTTAAATGGAGCAGCCACAGTGGCAACAGCCAGCAGAGCTCATCTCTGCGTTTCATTCAGCAGGAGCTGCACTGTGGCAATAAGGATCATTTTTCCCCATCAATAATGGTTAGGGTTAAAGGTTTTGAAGGGTCTTCCTTCAGAAACCAAGACTCAATAGCTCTGCTGCTCATTGAGCAGCTGTTTTCCTCTGTTCTCCCCAGTTGAACTTAAGCAACATTATTATTAATGTAATTATTTCATGAATTCTTCCGCCCGATTAAAAAAAGCCACAACCAGAAACTTCCAAGCCTAACTGGAGCAAGCCAAGAGTGAATACTGGGAAGAGGTATGCTTCCCATATATGGCATGGTATTCCAAAATATCAGATGAACAGCCCTCATCTTATGATTGAAACGCAACCAGCAATTATGGTCAAGGAAGAGGTTTATAATTCTGGTAAGGGAAATGCGTTCTGAATCTTGACAAGGCTGTGAAATGACCTTAAATATGCCACACAACCAACAGATGTTACCACTTCAACTCCAGAGAACACTCATTTTTGGAAACACCTAAACTGAAAAGAGTCCTCTCATATCTATACATTACTCCTGTTTATTTAATTTTGAAAATTCTCATTTTGGGTCATAAAGTCTGTATTTTAGGATTAGTAGATTAACAGACCATTTGCTACTAATTTACCCTTTAAACTCACTTTTTCAGGCAAAGAAACCAAGATGTCTCCTTAAGGAGCTGATCACTTCACTGTGCATTTTGTCAGAAGCTCTTTTCCCTCTGACTGAATTGCTTTGATAATAAAATTATTCCTGCATTATATTTATTAATCTCTGCTGTTGATTATGCTCAGACTTGGGAACTGTAGTCTTACTTGTCCTTCCCCCAGGAGCTACTCTAATTGGTAACTTTCCCTCTCTCATCTCCTCTTGTAGGAACTTAATTATAAAATAAATAGAACCAAACATGAAAGAAAACACATTATAATGCAATTAAAGAAATTAATACATTTGTATGCCAGATATTAGTGTTTCTACATTACTTTGATCAAGTGAAGCACTGTGAAAGTTTAATGTTAATCTATTTTGTGTTCAGCTGTATTTTCAAATGACTAATTACATGGATGAAAGTCTTCTGATTGCCGTGAAGTTCTTTTTGTCAATTCAAGATTTTTGCCAATTGACTTGATGGGTAGGAATTAGATAGTACAGAAGAAAATTACTTTAAAAATTATCTTTTTCCCCCTAGTTTTTGCTGTGGTGATGTTTGTTCCTATAAAATTTACTGCTTGTAAATTCACCTCCATGTACCTTTTCATTCCTTATCCTATATTCTCATAGGTTTTGATGCCGCTAATGCTTATATAGATTAAACTGTGCAGCAGGAGAGCTGCCTAAATATCAGTGGAACTAGGACTGCCACTTAATGAACTATTCTTTTTTAAACACAGCTTAAAAAAGGCATTGTGCATCTTATCTGTCCTCCTCTCCCCAGATTTGGAGCTGAGCTTTTCTTAGAGAGAATGTAGAGACATCCTCTTCGCTGAGCTTTGGGTTTATTCAATCTGATGTCTCATCTGATAAAACACTGAGTGAGAGCTCAGACATGGAGCCATCAATTTAATGATGATGCTCTTCTAAGGGTCTTGTTTCTATTTTTGTTTATTTACTAATGAGACAAAAAAATATCCTATTTCCCTTCTCCTTTCTGCAAATACCTGTGGAGTCTAACTAGGAAATCAAACTGGTTTTTGCCTGAAGGAATATCTTGCAATAATTTTTAACAACTAGACAAGCATGTGCTTTGCCCTGAGATCTTCCCTGCTAATTTGATGTGGAAACAAAATTAAAATCTGCATCTCAAAATGAGTGTCTTTAAGGAAACTGAGTTCTTTATTGCTCTGTAAATAGCCAAGATCTATAGCTGATATTTACTCTGCATATATATATGAAACTGTCTCAGCTGAGACAAACAGCTACTGTTTTCCCAAGTGGTGTGTTGAACAAGAAAATGAAAATGGGAACAGCTTCACTATCACCATGTTTTTGTCTTTTATCAGTGTTTATCCTAAAACAACAGGTATAGCTCATTACAAAACTGTCTTTGAGCTCCTTAAAACTAAGGGATCATGTAACATAAATAATCAACTAAATTATATTGGTGTGTATTGAGCGTATTATCTGTGAGCCACATGCAGAGGAGTATTGTACTAGCTATTTCTGTACTCTAGATAAATAAAAGATTACACAGGATAACAAGTTTGGGCTTGAAACAGAAACACCAATAGATCATAACATCTGCTGAAATTACAGTCCTATGGGGGAACTCAAACCTGGCACACTCTTGCAATGATATTTCTGCCCTATTAATTTTAAATCCAGCCTGTTAGAAAAGTAGGTGTGCCAGAAAATGTAGAAAGCAAGATATCTGACTTTCCCTTGCACTGCTCCTCAAAAACTCATTTGCTTCCTTGATAATTGAGTGCATGATGAATGTAAAATGATACGTCAGTGCTACGATATAGTTCACGTCCACTGCACACACATGGAAATTAATGTATGAGGTGCAAGGGAAAAGGAAAGCAGACCAATAATGGTTAAGTGAAATTAACCTCCAAAAAGATTTGAGACCAAGCATTGTACTCCTAGCAGGAAAATAAGAAATAGAAGAGGAGACAGACTAGACACAAATCCATTTATCTACAGGTCTGAAGGAACACTCCCTTTGCTGGATGTGAATGATGCAAGCACAAGTTCCTCCTCCAACTTAGTTTATATAAAATGAAAGGTTTAACAAGAGTGGTGAAAGAGAGATCTGTGTAGGAATAGCCAATATCACCAAGTTATAATTTCTGACTTGGCTTATCTTACAGAATCTCTTCTTGCTCCCTTTCTCCATTTGATCTCAAAACCAGTTGCACAATTTTTTACCATGGAAAGTTCTATCCATCAGCACACAATTTATGTTCCCACAAAAATGTTTGAGTTCAATAACTCAGCATTTCCTGAGGAAAAAAAAAAATAAAATCTGTTTTACTGAATAATCTTGATCAGCTCAGTCATTTTACGGGCATAAACCAGGATTCCTTGAAGGACGTGGGTGCTTTGTACTTGAAGCACACATTTTAGCTTAAGACATTTCTATGGGCTCTGCTGAGCCGGTGTCAAGTTGAGAGGTGACAAGGTTGCTTAGCATGTCACAACAATAACCTTCACCTCTACAGTCACTATGAGTGTTATGAGTAATTCTGTATTAAGTCACACTGACTAATGTCTGTGGACACTTACAGAATCACAGAATGCCAGGTTGGAAGGGACCTCAAGGATCAGCTAGTCCAATCTTTCAAGGTAAAAAAATATAGTTTAAGAAAACACAGTATGCTATGGAATGATTTGCCATATTCTATATGGGCAATTATTCTTGCTCGGACATAAACTGTATAACCTGTTTAACCATTTTGCCATAAAGATTGTATCTTTTACATTCCAAGACATTAACACCTTCTAGATGCCATAAATAATACCAAGATTAATGCTTATTTTAATGAGAAATTTTCCCATGATCTCTATTAGTCAGTTTTTTAACCTCCACTATCAATATGCTGTAGCTCACGGTTCTCTTCTTGGTACACTTAAAAGTTTCAGTACATTTAAGAGGATTGCAGATGATGTCTCATATTGCCAGAACCTTATTTAGAACATATTACAAACTCTAAGAAAAAAAAAAACCCAATATGAAAGAGCACTTAGGTCTAATTTAAATGTGCAACCTAAGCACCAGGGGAGAAATCACAGTGTTCAACTGCTGTAACATGCTCTAAGTAAAATACAGCCCTGCAACTCATTTCTGCAACAGCAGTGAAAAGTCATATTTGACTGGATTTAAAATTTATCAGAAATGAAAATAAGGAAGAAACCACTCACCTAAACCTAATGTGAAATATGTGAAAAATAGCTTCTATTTACACAGCATGCAGTGAATTTAAGCCTATGATGGCATCCTAAGGATAGCCCTGATTTGCCCTTTCTACTAGGCCTTCTAAGATGTTGCTAAGGTTAAATCTTAGAATCATAGAATGGTATGTGTTGGAAAGGACCTTAAAGATCATCTAGTTCCAACCCCCCTGCCATGGGCAAGGACATCTCCCACTAGACCAGCTTGTTCAAAAGCCTCATCTGACCTGGTCTTGAACACATCCAGGTATGGAGCATCCACAACTTCCCTGAGCAACCTGTTCCAGTGTCTCACCACCCTCATAGTTAAGAACTTCTTCCTAATTTCTAAACTAAAACTCCTCTCTTTCAGCTTGAAGCAGAGATAGAGAATATGAGGAAACACCTACCATCATCTGCATCAGTGACACTGAAGTTGAGAATAGCAGATCCTGGAGACAGGTTCTCCATCAAAGATGTGCTGTATGAGGTCATGCTGAACACTGGTGGGTTATCGTTGATGTCCAGTATATTGAAGTACACTCTGATGGTAGTAAATTGGCCTCCTCCATCTTCCGCACGGACAGTAAGGATGTAATACTGTTGTACTTCATAGTCCAGTGCACGAGTCAGGTTGAAGACTCCAGTGACAGGGTTCAGGAAGAAGATACCTTCTTCATCATCTTCACTTACAGTGTATGTGATTTCCCCATTGATACCGGAGTCATCATCGGTGGCTAAAATGGCTGCCACCAAGGAACCTGCAGAGCACAAGAGGACAGCAAAATCAGCCACCTCACTGGTGTGGCCAGAGCCAGCTCAGCATCAAGCAGCTCTGGAGAATATGAGGCATCCTCCAGCAGAAATTCAAGCCTCCATATTTTATGACTAACTACTACGAAAGGTTTTTCAAAGTTGAAAGGAACAGTATTCGGTATGATGTTTATTTTAAAGGGTTACTAAAAAAACCCCAAGAAGTGGCCAGGAATGTTTGTTTTTATTTTTAAATGGGAACATGTCCAGATTAGATATCAACTGGGGTAAAACCACCTTTTCTCCTGCTAGGTGTTTTCTTTCTACGACTCAAAGGACCCTCTCCTCCCTGCAGACAAACATGACTTCTGAAACCTTCTAGATATTTCTTTCTTAATGTAGAAACTGAAATGTCAGTACATACCAAATATCCCAGCTCTACTTTTTGAAAAAGTGCCTTTGCAGGGTAACCGTGGTTAGAAAACTAGAAACCTTATAGGGGTCCGTTCTTCACTGTTTTCTGAAACTCAACTCCTTGCGAATTTGTGCCATTGTTTTCATTTCTGCACAGCTCTGTTTGCACGACTGACCTATCTTACTAAGGTTTGGAAATTAAGTGTCACTTTTTAGTATTTCGAACACTAATTATAATCAGGATCAGCTCGTTTCCAAGAAAATAAATCATTTAATTTCTTTTCCATGGAACCAGATGAATTGCACACGTTGCAGCACAGTTAACTGTTTTTGAGCAATGAAAAATGCTTATCATCAGAATGAAGAATAGTGCTACAACTTTCTCTAATCCAGCTGAATGTGCTGGTATCTTTTGCATCTTTTACATTAGATTACCTCATGCTTTAATGGTTCTGACTGCATGGTAATTGGTGAGGAGGGCTGTACTGAAGCTGGATGGGGTTATCAGCCCTCCAGCAAGTCTGCAGCGCAGCAGAGTCAGGGAAGCTCAGCAGAGCTGAGGCCCAGGGAAGGTACAATTCCCAGTCACAGCTGCCAGACTGCACGGGGAACAGGGATTGCTCTCTGGGATAGAAAGTGGAGCCTTGAAGGGGAAAGCTCACAGTGCTTCCCCTCCAGATGAGCCCGCCAGCTGCTCTGGGACCACTGGAGAGAGGAACAGGAGAAGCTGCACCACTTCAGCTACCAAATCAGCCCGTTTCTTCTATCCACATCCATCCCTGCTGAGCTGGGTATAAGGCACAAACGTATACCCCATCAGTAATTAAAGAGAGAAACCTCATCTTAACATGAGGGGAGTTATGCTCTCCATTTCAATCATAGAATCATGGAATACCAGGTTGGAAGGGACCTCAAGGATCATCTGGTGCAACCTTTCTTGGGAAAAACACAGTCTAGATAAGACAGCCCAGCACTCTGTCCAGCCAAATATTAAAAGTGCCCAGGGTTATTTCCAGGGTTATTCCTGCTAAAACAGATTGAGCCTCAGGACTCTGAGTGACAAGAGAGAAGAGCATAGCTGGGGATCAGCAACCAAACCACCCAGTGCTACACAGACATCTCAATCACTTCCAGACCAGATTCCTGAGGTGCAGCTGATTACACAGTAATTCTTTAATGCAAAAACACCACTGAATTTTGGGACTGTGACAGGGGGCATAGGGGTAAACTTGGAGCTTCCCAAGCTTGTAAGTCAAAGCCCTAATAAAAGCTGGAAAGCTATCACCATGTCATTTGCATCTCTTCTGTTTATTCATGTTTTAGAACAAACTTCTAAGATGCTTCAGGTACTAATATCAGGAGATACTGCTTTTATATTAGCAGTCTGTACAAAATACTGGAATCTTTTTATTGTGAGTAATACTTGTTTCTCATCTGGAGACATGTAACAATGTTTTTGAAAACTTTTTTTTGGTCTAAGTATTTTCTAATTTTCTAACACTCTTGCCTATGAAACAAGCTCTAAAAGAAGAAAACAACAACTTAAGAGGTTGGTGATTATATTTAGGAATCAGAATTCATTATCTAAAGGTCAGATTTTCTACAAAAACCTTGTCAAAACCAGGAGTCAAAGATAAGAACAAGGAATTATGATCTCAGGTTTAGTAACTGAGTGCATGTAGGGAATATTATTAAGGAATCAGTGGATTACTGGCTGCTCAATGGTCACCCATTTATCCTTGATGAATTAAGTACTAAGTCACATTCATTGAAGACAGCTCACTAAATCAATACTAGTGTCACTATTACATCTTCATGGCAAGTAATACTGTTTGCATCCTCTAAGTTGTTCCTCCTTCTACTATCCTGTTTGCTATTTTTTAAGAAGTTGTGCTCAGAGGCTTGGGATACAGGCATAAATCCTATTCTGCATTTAGAATTCATTTGAGTGGCAACCATTTCTCTATTTTTCATTGAAAAGGAATTTGACCTCACTGGTGGTACAGATTTCCTAGGAGGCAGACTTTTAGCATGATGCCATTCCCTTCGTTTTTCTGCCCCATCCAATATTGGACACCTTCAGCATCTTCTGGCCAAGTCAGACAGCTCTGCCATCCCCTCCCCTTCAAGTCCCAGTGGATTGGCAAACAAGAAAAAACTAATTCAATTTTAGGGCCAATTCTTATTTACCTGGAGTGGCATCTTCTGGGATGTCGAAGGAATACACCGGCTTGGAGAATTTGGGGATATGGTCATTAACATCACTGACAGTGATGTTTATTCTCATGTCTGAGGACTGCAGGCCATCATCAGCACGAACCAGCAAGGAGTACTTGGAGCGGCGCTCCCGGTCGAGGCGCTTGGTGGCTATCAGGTCTCCTGACTCGGGGTCAATGTGGAAGCTATCATCCGCCCCGCTGATAATAGTGTATGTGACGAGGGCATTGGCTCCCTAAGTGAAAACAGAAGTGGTCAAATCAAGTTATTTGCCAGGAAAACCACATCGTAATTTTCAGTAAGACAAGAGTTGTTCCAGTAAGTGCACTTGGTGAATGTTTTTTCAGAACGGCTTCCTTTAATAAACAGCCTTCCTGCCCAGTCCCTGCCTCAGTCCCCCAGTAAAGATGCATACGCACACAGTTTTTATTTATGAGATGTGAAATGATGAGATTACCCAGATACTTTTTGCTCCACTGTTCGTAAAAGGATCACATCCAGTTAGTACCATAAAGCTCTGATACCCGTTTTATTTTCAGGCCAGCATCACTGAGCTGTATAACATAGAGACACAGAACCATTCAGGTTGGAAAAGACCTTTAAGATCTTAAAGGTCCAACTACTAGAGTCCAACTGTAAACGTGGCACTGCCAGGTCCACCACTAAACCATGTCACTAAGTGCCACATCTTAAATACCTCCTGGGATGGTGACTCAACCACTTCCCTGGGCAGCTTCCCTCTTCGCAGGGATCAGTGTTTATTCTCCTTATATTCAAAGGTTAAATTAAATCCCTGCCAGTGGGATCAGCTCTGTCTTTCTTGCTCTCTGGAGGTGGGATGGAGGAAGGAGGAGAGGGAGGGTTGCCAGGAGGAAGGACCAGAGGTGGCCACGTGGCAGCTCCACCAGCCAGCACACATGGCAAGAGATACAGCCTCTGGTCAGGAGAAAATCATGGATGATGTGCTGGCAGCAGCCCCTCAAAGGCTGCTTTCTGCATGGAAATACATTTACCCCTCTAAATAAACAGCCCCAAAGTAACAAATCATGTGCCATTAAAATCACAGCTCTGATTTCTTGGGTTGTGCTGGAAGCATTCGCTTTTGGGTCAAAGCATCTCATTTGTCCTTGGAAAAGAAAAATGATTTATATGGACTTTGAGCATTTTGGTTTAAAGGGAAATTAATGTTACATAGAAAGATGACCATCTTTTTTTTCTTTTTTTTTTTTTTCCTTCCCCTTAAATGTTGCAAGTAAAACTTGGGAAAAATATGAAAACTTCCACACATAAAATATTGACATGGTGCATTCTGCCTCAGCCCCTGCCCTGTCACAAATACTGAGAAAAGCCACCTGCATCCAGTCTATATCATTGGTTATTAACAATAAAATTAACCTGCCTTACAGGTCTTAGCTCTGAGGAGTACTGAGGCTTCTAGAAGAAGGGATGCTACCTGAACTTGGTTATTTTGCTTCTTGGCAAAGGGAAAGCAGAAAGAGACCTAAGATCCTGGAGTCACGTCCTTCTTTTCCCAAGACAGGCTTAAGGGCACTGAAGGTTTGGTAACCTCCACATCAGATACATGTACCACCCACACTCCTGACTATGTCCAGCAATATGTTTTGGTGGGTGAGCAGATACCCACCATGCCCTCTGCGGTGAACAACAGATCAAAGAGAACAGGGAGAAAGAATTTCTATAGCTGTGTCAAACAGCCTTGCCTAAAAAAGCAAATTAACAGAGATAAACACCTGCTCATATTTGTGAGGTGAGAGACAAGCATTAGTTACCTGACCTATGACAGTGCCTTGTGCCAAAGTTTTTCTCTGGGGTGTTGTTTCAAAGAGTCAGACTGAGCAAACTGATAAAATGAAATTTAGAAAGAAAACAAGCTCCTGCAGGTGCCCTGCCCTGAAGAGCTGCATAGACAGCAGCTGTGTGCTCAGGTGTACCTGGGGGGTGTCACACACTTTCCTCCAATTGTGCTGCTCAGCAAAAACATCTGATGAGAATTTCAGATTTCAGAGGTGGCCACATTCTTCACTGCCTGTTTGACTAGCTAGTGTCCTCCTAAAAGAGCACAGCTAAAACCACAGCCATGTGTGATACTGGTTTAATCAAAGGAGTAACTTCACATGAGTTGGGTGATGAAGCAAAACAAAACATATTTTGTTTGTAAAGTAGGTTTGTACCTTTGTAACCTGTTTGCATTGACCTCTAAAGGTCCCTTTCCACCCAAACCATTCCATGATTCCTCCTCATAACAGACAAGGGGTTGAAATTTGCTGCCATTCAAAAATATTTGTAAGAGGGATTCTTGTACAGCACTCAACTATGAGTTTTAAGGGTTCTACTGCTTACCCTTTTGAAGCTAAAACTTTGACTCTGATTCTGTGCATGTAGCAAAGGCAGCAAAATGCTGTTTTACTGAGCTGCATATATGGGTTGCCTGAACAAAGAAAGCCAGAAAAGCATAATGTTGAAGGAACAATATATGAAAAACAAGGAGCATTCATTGTGCCCTCAACTTCAAAGAGGGGAGAAGAAGAAGAAAAAAAAGTAAATATCTTAACCCTAAGCTGCACATTGCTAAAAAAACTTGGACTCTTTGTAAAGGGTTTGAGTTACAAATGTTCTGGTAAGAAACCTGAAATAATTCCTTTTTATAAAAGGACTGGGTGATTTCTAAGGTAACAAATCAATTCCCACTGCATGGAGTGCTTCAGAATGGATAACATATTAGGTGTCACTTAGGAATGGTCAATAAGAGGCTGAAACAAAATATATTGCTAAAATCTTAGATACCTGTTTGACATATCACAGCAGAGAGTGGTAGCTCAATATTTACTTCTCCCTAATCTGAAGACAAATAGCTAGAATTTTTACTGCGGATATGCATCTTTCCAAAATTCTATTTTTTTGTCGGGCTGCTACCAGAAAATAAAGGGAAGAACAAGAGTTCATCATCACATTTGTACCATTCCTGGGGGTGTCCCAGTGGTTCCCTCTGTAGTAGTAAGATTAAGTACATCAATTAACCATCACAGGATGACTAGCCAAGCTAACACAAAAAAGGGCAGAAATAAAATGCTCTTGAGAAGGTTGAATTACCTGATTATTTGAATGCAAGAATTGCTTGTTGATGTCAAGTGTAACCCTATATTTTAATGACAACACAAACTTCTTTCCATGCTCATATTGACTTTCTAGGCCCTTCCCCAGTGGAAAGAAGCAGTTCAAGTGAATGAAACAATATGATTAACTTTCTCATAACTTATTTTCCAAGAGAAATGAATATAGCAAATTATATGTGGATATATTTGCTTGACATATATAATAAGACTGCAATATTCCTCACTAAGCTGACTGGCCAACTGTTTAACATCAGTTGCTCAAAGGATTTTGCTAGTTTCTTAATTGCTCCTTAGTTGCAGCGTCCTCATAGTAATGAATCTATCAAATCAAGCAAAACTATTTTGCAAACAAGTTCATGTACAGAGTACATATTTCAGCATTATTTATTTTCCCCTCTTTTAGGTGAAATAAAACCTTCTTTGGGAAAGGATAATATTGATATTAAGTACTTCTAGTCAAAGGGTGAGAAGGAAAATCAAAAGTTTTCTTGTTCTCCAAGGCTTGGCTCACATGAACTTTATTGCACACCTTGAAATTGGGCTCTGCAACATCTTGGCTTCAAAATTAGTTTAGATCTCAAGCTGTGTTCTTAAACTGAATGTCAATAAATCTCTATCACAAGCTGAGCAGTCCAGCACCTTCTTCACCAAGTCATTGGGTATGGTGGATGATGAGAGTGGTAAGAAGACCATCCAAAACCAAAACTTGGGGCATTTTTTGCCATTAGTGAACGGTTCATTAAGAAATGAAAAACATTTATTTCCAGAATAGCATTTTTAGTACAGATATTCAAATATGAAATCATGCTCCTACCTCATCAGCATCCATGGCTGTCAGTTGCAGTATTTTAGATCCATCTCCTATATTCTCTTCTACAGTCAGATCCAGCATATCTGTGGGGAATACTGGTGGGTTGTCATTGATATCCTGAAGTGTTATTTCCACCTGTGAAAAGCAGGAATTGGGAAAAGTTGTGTGAGCACTGAGTTAGACACTGATTGAACCTGAATGTTACAAATCACACAACTTTGAAAGAAATCAGGTAAATTGTTCTTAATCACATGAATTAGAACATTCCCAAATCACACCAACAACAGGCAAAGCCCCTCCGGATATTAAAATTCCACATTGTTATAAAATACTCATAGGAAAGGCTCTAACATAAATAAAGTTAATTTGACTTGTTGATAGCAACTGATTTTAAATGGTCCTAGCCTAGTTTATATTGGAAAAGATCCACTGATGGACTGTCATTGTAATCCTCAAAGTCGGCCTCTGGAGGATAGCTGCCAAGTCTCGGGGCAGGAGATCATTCAACCATTAAATGCTGCCTGACATAAAGATGAGGTGGTGTAAAATTCTCTCTGAAATGTTTATATATTGGCAACTCTCCGTTCCGAGGGAGGAAAAAACACCCTTGCGCTCTATTTTTTTTTTAATAATATGTTTTTCCTCTCTCTCTAAGCTCTCCCCTAATTACAAACATAAATGGTACTTTAGAAGCACCCACTAGCATCTACTCTCCTTGCCTATGCACACCTAAACAAATGTCCTTTTCACATGCAATATTTGTGTGCTTTTCCAAGTAGTAATGATAGTTCATGAAAGGCTGTTGGGTGTTCTCTATTCCTAGTTTTTCATAAGCAAGGCTGCTGCCCTGCTGATGCTAATTTAAAAAGCTGCAGAGCTCTGTTGTCCCTGGTTGATGGGTATGGCATGTAATATTCCAAGAAAGAAATAGAGGACACAGCTGGTTTACATTTATCATGAAAAAAAATAAAGAAAAGGCTTGCTTTGGACTCAAAATATTAAACAGCCACCACACTCTGAAGACCTGCTAATGAGAATACTGAGTAGTTCAGGGAGGTCTGTCTTTCTTGCTCATCAAGAAAGGTAGATTGGGCTGTTGCACAGGAAGGCAGGCAAAGGTATGGATGACTTAAGATGCCTAGGTTGACAGAAAATACATTATTTATACTACAGTCCCTGCCATTATGCACAAGGGATCTCCATGCACTTATTTGAATATATACAGGTTAGGCTGCTCTGTATATAATCAACGCAGACATCTCTGGTGATCTGAGGTCTACAATTTCTACTACTAGTCATCTGCCATAATATTTTCAGTTTTTCATTCTGTCTTCATACAGACCACCAATTGCCAAGCCATTCTGACTGGACCACCAGGACAATCCCAAAGATAAGCACTTTAGTGGCAGAGGCTTGGCTGTCCCTGCAGAACAACTGAGTCGCCCAGCCTAACTTGCTGCATCTTTCCCCAAGCTCTCAGTGGCTGCACCCCAGGGTCACTGGTCCTCTGAGGGCTTCCCAAGACTGCATCCTGAAGGATGCTCCACTTTTCTTCTCTGTCCTCCCAAAGGCAACTGTTTCAGAGAGTCTAACATTTCCACCAGTGCTAGACTTTGTGATGGGACAGATTAGGTGTGTCATGCTACTGTCCTTCAAAGACCCTGAAAATACAAAATGCTGTAGAGATGTAAATACTCTGAGAGTGTATTTGATCCTAACACACCTGCCTTCTGCCTCAGAGGATGCTTCTAATGCAGAGAAGGCTGCAAGGAGCTCAGCTGTTTCCCTCATAAGCATTTCTCCTCCAACAGGATTTCTTCAGAGGGTGGAGAGATCTAGACCACTGTAAACATTATTGCTACACTGGTCTCTGGTCAGTATATACACCATTGAGGGAGACACCTTCCACCCACGGATCTAAGCCATCCTCAGTCATCTCAATTTTAATTATTTTAATTTTTCAGTTTGTGTTCAGCATTTATGCCCACTGTAGGTCACTGTTACTATCAGCCTGCCAGAACATTTCCACAGCACTAAAGAGAAATGAAGTGTCTTCAAAACCAGATAAAATATTACATTAATACTATAGATATTTCTGCTGGAAGTGCAGACAAAACACTGGTCCTATAGGTCCCACCTGGCCTTTTACAGAAGGCCATTATTTATTTATACCATATCTAATCCATTGGACCACTCACAAATGGTACATAAAACACTTCACGGCCTGAGATAGATTAACCCAGGAGGCTTTCATCACTAAATTTAAATCCCTGACAACAGAAGCACAAGAGGCACTGACCAGAGCATCGCAAGCAATGATTCAACAACTAACTAACCAGACACAAACCTTCAGAGAATAAAACAGCCCAGGATGGTTTTCACGGTGCCTGCTGCATCTGGGTGACAATTAATGACAGAAATGGGAGAGCTGCAGTAGAAGTGACAAAGGATTTTGCCAGCTCTCCTTGCCAAGTGGCTCCTGCCCCCAGAATTGGTATAACAAACTATCTGTGTTCTTCTGCTCAAAATACAGCATTTCCCCAGATATGGTTTCAAGGTAAAGCAGCTGCACAGCTCTGCAATTTATTTATTCGTGCCATATATGTCATGCACAGCTCATGTTTCAGCTGCAGGTGACATTTCACCACCAGAATCCTTTTTCATGATGAGAGACTGCTCTTTGTAAAAACTGTATGAAAAATATGCCAACTTCTGGGGGCTTGGGTTAGGAGCTGTGCATTGCCTACAGCTTGCATAATGTAGGGTAGTCAGAATCCAGGAATACAGATGGCTAAGGGTTGTGGGACAAGATAATTAATTATAAAGTCAGATTCTGGAGAACTGAAAAAAAAGGAGAAGAATAATAGAGAAAATAATCCTATCCTGAAAAATCAGCTTGCAAGTAAACAAAGACACTGTATTTTATACTGAAGACGTGCTTTAGGTGGTGTAAAAACAAGAAATTCTCAAATAAGAAATTTTTAGAGAGAGACCACACTATTTTTAAGAGCATTTACACCATGATTTACTATTTATCCACAGGGCTTAAATAATGCCTATTGCTTCATAATTCACTCTTGGCTATGTCTAATTAGCATCCTCATGTAAAATCTTTTTACTTCTGCTATAACTTACTATTTCAGTTTATACACAGTACTGCAAACCTAAGGAATAAGAACCTGACATGTTCCCATTCGCAGAAATTTCACTCTAGTAATACATCTCTGAGAAAGACTTGAGAAAAATCTTCACATTTTCCTCAAAACAGTCTGCTAAGTTTTATGCCAAAGGCCTTATTTAAAAAAGTATACATCCTGAATGAGTTCAGGTGTAAATTCAATGTCCAGTCTTCTATTCAGGAGCTCAGAAATTAATTTCACCTTGGAATTATTTCAGAATTTCCCAAGCAGAAGCTCACAGGATAACCACAACCACAAAGTATTTGACTGTCATGGGGCACTGGAAGATTTCAGCATGTCCTAGCACATCTTTACTTGAGGGGAAAATAAAAAAAAGCCACAAAGCTTTAATGAAACATCTAAACTAAATTTCACTGCCTCTATCTAATCCCACATTACATTCATATAAAGTTATCAGTGCATGTCACTTGGATTCTTAAAATATGCAGCTTGATTAATATCATATGCTACCAATTAATAACTATGTGTAATTAAGCCTCAGACCCACCAGCAACAACAGCAACTATAAGAACAAGTATCTAGGAAAACAAACACCTCAAAACCTGAAATATGCAGGAATTAAAAAAAGGGAGCTTAAGAGATCTTTCCAAACCTTGGTTCCTGGAATAGGAAGGAACCATTAGGTGACAACATCTGTACAGCTGTAGGAGGCAACTTGCCCAGGCTATGTGGAAAGTGATAACCACCAGCCCCTTCTCCAAATCTATGCAACATGGGGAATATTTTTGCATGACCCCAAACTCATCAGTCAATGTGACTATAGCATACAAGCCAGAGACACACACCAGTCACCTGAGAGTCCTCCTTGGACCACTCCAAGTGCAGCACTATGGCCAGTCTCCAACCAAAACCACCCTTGAATTTCTGCAGAAGCCATGGGAACGTAAAAAGACACAGGCACTTCTAAATTGATGGAAAATGGATGAATAAGATTCAAAACTGCCTTGCTTTGTTTGGTCAATTAAGAAAATGAGAAAGATTTGTTCTATCCATGTGCACGTGTGTGTAGATCTCCACAAGATTACTCTACTTTTGTACAAATTCTAGTATAATGCTTTTCTGTCACACATTTAATGCATCTAGAAAAAAGACTGAAAATTAAAGCTTTCCCTCACAGTTTCTTTTGCAGAATAATACATGTTGCTTATTTACTCTGCCTTGTAAAATAAACAGTAATTTTACACATCAATTTCTATACAAACTATCTTTGGGTGTGTTTTTTTGTTTGTTTTATGTTTGATTCAACCTATATTAAACTAAGATGCAAAAATCCAGACATACAACAAACCACAGAAATTTGCAAAAGTAGCAAATACCACCACAAATTTCCCTGTGTCTGAATCAAATTTCTCATTCTCCAGCCTCAGTAACATTCTCACAGTAATGTCAGGCTCCTGTCACTGTTACAGATGGTCAACCCATCCTCATCTGTGACAATCTGATTGCTGCAACCTGCTGTCATGGACATTTTCAAAGCAGAGAAGTATTAATTACCTTGATCTCGTTCAGATTCTTATTTGCTGCTCAAATTAGTCTCTTGTGGTTTTTCTCCATAAACAAATTCAGAACAGATTGAGGCAAAGCTTCACCTCAAACAGTTTTGCCTCAATTACTTAAAATGTAGATGTAAGAAAAACAAGAGTTCTTTTCTCCAGCCAGACAAAACTCAGATCTTAACAGATATAAGGAATCACAGAATCATTTAGGTTGGAAAAGACCTCTAGGATCATTAAGTCCAGCCTTTCAAGACCTCACTTCATAGAGTATACAGTATCTTTTTAAACATTTAGGGCATGAACCTGAACACAAGAAGTCACTGGGAAACTCACTGCTGATTCAAAATGTTGTCTTTACTTTGAAGGAAATAGAAAATACTCTATTTGAATTAACTGGTGGCATTTATGGGGAGTCTATGTGGAGAGAGACTGTTTACAAAGATTTTTCTGCAGTGATGCTGCAAAGTCTTCAACAGCTTCATATGGTTCTGAAAACAATCTCTTTGGAGGGTGGGAGAGAAAATGATCTCTTTGGAGGAGAAGAAACTCAATTATGGTGAAAACTGAGGAAAAAAGGATTTTTTTTGTGCTGAGCAAGATGAATATGAGTTGCATATTTCATACATTGTATTTCAATAATCTATTCTTATTCAAAATAATTTGCTGAATTAAGAAACAGTTGTTAAAAGACAAAGTTTCATTTCTTACAGCAAAAAAACCCCCCAATCCACTTCAAAACTACTAGCACCCCAGACAATTATTACTGAACAGGCTAGACAAATTCCATGTGCCACATAAAAAGCTTAACATGAGAGTTTTATTCAGAAACAAGAAATTATTTTAGTGACCAAACTTACCAGGTTTATGAGCTACAAAGGTATGTAAAATAAAACATTGCACTAGAAGGCAATGTGCCAAATTCTATCCAATCATAACACCTTCTATAAACCTATGGGCTCATTTGGACAGCATCTACCCCTCTGTTTTATTGCATTTATTAACATTTGTTTTTCCTTTTACTTCAAGGTGAGAAGGGTTCATAGAGAGAATGCTTTTCTAAAATGCTTCCATCTATTGCATTAAAATGAGGAGAAAAAGAAGATGCTACAGGAAACTTGAATGAGCTCAAGTACTGGGAGTCCCAAAAGGCAGTAACTCTTACTCACAGCCACCCTGCCCACGTTACACACTTGATCAGAGATCTATAGATAGAACACGATCCAAGAAGAAAGGAACTCCCAGATGTCTCACACGTTTGATACTTCTTCAAACGCTACAGCTATTTGATTAAAGATCAAACAGAGGGGAAAGGCAACAGCTTTTCTTTCCATTTATACGCTGTTGAGTCATTCTTCTCCCCTTTGCTTGCTGTCGTGACATCCACTGCCTCTCTCAAGAGATACCATCTAATCATCTACAGAGGGAGCACTGGTACACATCACTCTGCAGACTTTTAGTTTAGGCTTAAGCCATTATATGATCCTTCACATTAAAGAAAAATTAAGGAGCTTATTCTTTGCTGGAGACAGTGCTAGTGCATTATCATACAATCACAGAATCATTTAGGTTGGAAAAGACCTCTAGGATCATCAAGTTCAACCTTTGTCCAACATCTCCCTCACCACTAGACCATGTCTCAAAGTACCACATCTAGTAATTTTTTGAACACCTCCAGGGATGGTGACTCCACCACTTCCCTGGCCAGTCTGTTCCAATATCTAACCACTCTTTCAGTAAAGAACTTCTTCCTAATATCCAATCCAAACCTCCCCTCATGCAACTTGAAGCCATTACCTCTTGTCCTGTCATTAGTTACTTGGGAGGAAAGATTGACACCAGCCTCACTACAACCTTCTTTTAGGTAGTTGTAGAGAGCAATGAGGTGTCCACTAAGCCAAACAGTCCCAGCTTCCTCAGGTGCTCCTCATGAGACAATCTCCAGACCAGCTGGAGCTGCTTTGTTGCCCTCCTTCTCTGCACCTGCTTCAGCACTTATTTTAACAGAATAGAAGTTAAAGGATTCTACTTCTCATCCCTCGGTAAATACTATAAATAATATCACTCATGATGATAAAAGAGAAAAAAAATCAACCATTAATTAAATCATTAAACATCTGAAGTGAAGAACCTGGCCAACGCTACTCATTTTTTTCCTGCCTCCATCACTTTGGCCTTGTTGCTCATCCAGCAAACAATGCTTTGCTAACCTTGAAAAACATCCATGTATGTGTAAATTCCTTTTTTATTGATGGGAGTAATCATATTGGCTACTCAGTGAAGTGATGGTTAGACTAAGTGTCTGCAGGACCAGGGCGTGCATGCTTCCTCTGAACTCTGAAGGCAAGGGAACAAAAAGATTAAGTATCAGAGTACAAGCAAGCAAAAAATGCATTTCAAGAAAGATAAGAAGAAAAATCCTTTAAAATCAAAAAAATCAATCTTGATATTTTAAAGATTTTCTCGAAATAATGTTTCTAATAATGATAAAACCCCGTGGACTATCCTGAACCAGTATCCCACCTTGGTCTAACAGAAATACTGGGCAACAGTAAGTGTGGGGGTGAAAAATAAACATTTCGGTTTTAAAATGGCTTGAATAACCAATAATAGCAGAGCTCAGGAAGGTGGAAAACCTGAACTACAGACCATGCATATTTACAATTTCCACAACAAGATGGAAAGCCCATTTATAAAGAAAGTGTCTTGGGACAAGGCAATAGCTTTTGCTTAGACAGAGGCTGAATGAGGTATCTGAATATCCCATTTTCCAGGAGGGAAACAATCCCAGAGCATGCTAGTACAATAAAAATCACATTAGTCTATTGTGTTGCAGGCCAGCAAACCTGTTAAATAGAAATAAAAAGTTGCTAAGAATCCCACTATTAACAGTGGGAAGATTGCAGCTGGGGAAAAAATGCAAAAAACCCCAAACCTCTAAAAAGACAGTGTTTGGAAAAAAAAAAAGACAAGTTTGAATGTTGAGAGGCAGCAGCAGTCACTTGATCTTTGAGTTTTGAGGTAACATCTTTGAAAAAAAAAAAAAAAAAATAAAAAAAAAAAAAAAAAAAAATCAGTGTAATGAATATAATCCAAACTCCTTCTAGTACATTTCAGGCAAATTCCCTAATTTTAGGTGATGGTGACAAGCACTGAGGAAATAAATGGTCATGTTAGCCATACATTTAGACCTTAGACAATTAGGATCTCTCCACGGAAGTAGACCAGGGCACAAGACTTAAGAATGTTGATGTCTGAGCTCAAGAGTACCTTAATGAAAGAGAAGGTGGGAAAGTTGTCCTGAGCTATGCAACTGCCCACTCCAATTGACTCAATGCAGATCAAATATTTACTCAGCACAAGACAACAGTTTGAGCCTGTCTAGAATAGGGATTGTAGCAATATTTCTTTTTCCCTCATGAAATCAAAAATTGATGACTGATTACTAGGCTTGAAATTGTTTGGAAACTTACCGCTCAATGTATTTTGTCAACATGTTTCACTTTCCCCAAATGGAAACATGATTAATGAGATTTATATGTAAACTGAAATTTCCCAGGCAATTTTAATCTGTGGGATCTAATTCCAGTATTTTAACACCGTGTAACCTTCTTGGAGTTAAAATCATATTGTAAAGTACAGTTTAGTAAGGCCATTTGATGTTTTGCAACAAAATCACTTTTCTAAAGCATCAATATTTCCTAAAAAATGATGAGAGATCAGAATGCCTTCAATACATCAGTTATTTAATGGATACTATCGGAAAAGTCATAGAATAATAGAATAGTTTGTGTTGGAAGGGACCTTTACAGATCTAACCCCCCTGCAGTGAGCAGGGACATCTTGAACTAAACCAGGTTGCTCAGGGTACTGTCCAACCCAACCTTGAATGTTTCCAGGGATGGGGCTTCTACCACCTCTCTGGGCAACCTGCGCCAGTTGGGTGTTTCACCACCCTTTTCGTAAAAAAAATTCTTCTTTATATCTAGTCTGAATCAGGTATATATCTGCTTTCATCATTATTTAAAATGATGTCACTTTCTCATGCTGTCTCTAACAAATATTCATCTTAGCACTGCAAAGAAAAGGTGCATAATTTGCTGCTTCTTTCTCCCTCTCTTTTGTTTTTTTTTTTTTTTTNTTTTTTTTTTTTTTTTTTTTTAATTCTTGCTTAAGGTGACCACTGGGAGTTGCACTGCCTGGAGCCTTGATTAAATGTTTCACTGCATCCAGAACACTTCATCACGCAGCATAGCCAAAATCTATTATGGCTTGCAAGTGACTCATGCTTTAGCTATGAGAAGACCATAATAAAGAACATTTTACATAAAAATGCCAAAAAGGTTGGTAATTTAATCTCGATTCTAAGTAGGTATGCAAGGTCTCTGGGTCCAGCCTGTGCAGACAATAAGGCATTGTCTGGAAACGCGTTACCTACTGTGGTTACATCTAACTTCCCGGCAAATCCCAGATGATACCACCACTGGAAAGAAACAGCTCCTTCTTGTGAGAGAGCTGTGAACATCACTTCAGCAGACATGCAGCCTGATTTAGCCATTTGGGCTGGGGATCCACCAGCACTTGGGCACAATATTTGTTACCACATGGGAAATGGCATTGTCAGCCTGTGAGTAAACACGTGTGGCTGATAAACTGTGTCCTTCTACATGTTCATGGAAATAGATGAATAAACACCAGAGCAGCATACAGAAACTAACTTCAGAGACTGTTATTTGCAGCACTTACTCCTCACATACACACCAGACATCTCAGAAGGGGACAGAGGGCTATCCTGACACAGCCACTAATGAAATGATCACTGTACCCAGGAGCTTGTCCCCACCACTCAGCAGCTCCCTGGTCCGAAGTCAGAAGCAAAGACGCTCTTTGGGCTTCCCATGCTGACTCCCTCCGCTTCAACCAAGCCACTCATGCATTCAGATACCCTGCCAGGTCACTCCAGGCAAAGATTTGTCCTCAGCACAAGAAAGATATGGACCTGGTGGAGCAGGTCCAGAAGAAGCCACAAAAATGATCAGAGGGCTGGAACCCCTCTGCTGGGAGGACAGTCTGAGAAAGTTGGGGTTGTTCAGCCTGGAGAAGAGAAGGCTCCAGGGAGATCTTATCACAGCCTTTCAGTATTTAAAGGGGGCCTGTATCTATCTCCTTATATCTATCTATCTAACTACCTACGTCCTTATATCTAGTCTAAATCTCCCCTCTTTTAGTTTAAAACCATTACATCTTGCCCTGTTGCAACAGGCCCCGCTAAAAAGCTCGTCCCCATCTTTCTTATAGGCCCTCATGACAACAAGCAGGGCTCCAAGGGCTGACTCTGTCCTTTGAAAAGCCAGATGAGAAACAAAAACGTTTTTCTAAAGGCCAAGCAAGCCATGTTGCCATTCCTGCTCTCCCTGAGATCAATATTTTAAAGGAATTGTTTAAGTACTACATCATTTACTGCTTTCTCAAAAGAGGCACGGTCTGACATGCAACAGAGGAAATTAAGGCTGGGTAAAGGAATGCACAACCCAAACCTTGACTAATTTCAGAAAGCAATACCACAGTGATTTTAAAACATACATAATCATATAGATAGAAACCCAAAATAATCCAACTTCACAACAAATGAGAGATAAACATCAAAGTGATACAATGAATAAAAATGATAAGAAATGCCACAAGCAGTCGTGCTTTTTCCCCCCCTTCACCACCAAAACCATAATGAAATACAGGTTATTTTATCAGTACTGGTAAACAAGTAACATGTGTAGCTCGGTCAATATTCACACAGTTTAAAAAGGAGATTGATTGCTCTAATAAGTTGTTTTGAACATCATTTTAATAGGACCAACTAACATACTAGGACCTCTCCCAGGTCTGCCCAGAAATGGCAACCCAGTGGGACTAACACCTAGTTGGGCTGGCACGAAGAACCATAAGCTGCTCTAAATGCATATGGTATCCATACGCACGTGTCTATGGATACATGTATATAACAAAGGCCAGGTTCCCACACCAATCTACCTGCTTGGAGGAACATGGCAGAGCTGTTGCCAGTACGCCTTCCCTGGAGAGGCTGAGATGGACCCCAACTCCTCCCACAACTGGAGAGCATCAGTTTTCCAGTCTGTGCTGGAACAACATCTCAAGAAGTTTGCACTACAAGTTCCAGCCCCAGGCAGTATTGAGTTTGGTTAGTCCAGGAGACCTTGAGTGCATTCATGGTCCAACTGGTAATCTCAGTGTGGAAATGGACTGGCCTGGGGAGCATCAAGGGGGCATGTACCTTACCAACCGCTACATGTACCAGAAAGACCAGTTGACTATGGATCAAAACTAGAGGTGGGTAGATTCAGATTAGACGTTAGGAAGAAGTTCTTCACCATGAGGGTGGTGACACACTGGAACAGGTTGCCCAGAGAGGTGGTGGAAGCCCCATCCCTGGAAATTTTGAAGGGCAGGCTAGATGGGGCTCTGAGCAACCTGATCTAGTGGGAGGTGTCCCTGCCCATGGCAGGGGAATTGAAACTAGATGATCTTTAAGGTCCCTTCCAACCCTGACAATTCTATGATTCTATGTTAAGAGGTGCAATTGCTTCTTGGCTGCTGTCTGGGTACTGTGCATGGCAAGGAGGGCAGGGAGAGCAGAGCAGCTTCATCTGATCCTCAAGTGCCACGTCTGCAGCACAGCTTGGACCAGAAAAACTCCTCCACTCGTCCTTTCACTGCCTACCCACGGATGCTGGGACATACGCACACACATGGTCCTGTGTCATTTCCCCAGATAAAAGGGGTGATTTTCTCATAAAGATATTAATTCTTCTGTATCTAGCAGGACCTCTAGCTACAAAACCTATTCCAAATACCTGCCAAACCAACACAAACACTTGGCAAACATTTGCTAGTGAGGGTTGTTTTTTTTTGTGTTAAATACTCAAAACATTACACATTTGGGAACCATTTAGTTTATAACTTTGCATTTAATTAAATGAGGTCTGCCATGTAATAAGAAATTGATTGAATTGGTAAGAACATTTCTGTCCGTGCCAGAATAAAATAGAAGGATAAAGACAGAAAAAGTAAGTGTTAGCAGTTCAAGGACAGGAATGTCACACCTCTGTATTAAATAAATCACCTAATTAAAATTACAGGTGCAACATTTAAGGCACATTTAATCATCGGGACAATAGGATAAATCCACTCCATCATTGAAAACTGCCCAAACTGCAGAAGAAAAGCCAGAGCCGTGGTAGAACAAGCATTGCTATAGTCACTTAAGAAACCACAGGGTTTTTTCTGTGAGTGGAAAGAAATTAAAGATACAGGACTGAATGCTGATTAATGTTTTGCAGTGTTATGAGGGTTTATTGCGGCATCTTTCAGAGAAGAAACTCTATGAGAGTCTAAATAGATTTTGGCAAATAAAACACACAAGGTTGAAGCGTTATTTTCTAGTTTCACATGTAGAAGAACAGGGTCATTTTCTAGAAATGCCTAAAAGCTTTCACCCCACAGCATCAACAGGCTGCTAACAGGGAACTGCAGGGCTAGAAACTCCAAATATTTTCACATCCTCCTACAAATTTCAGGGAAATGCCCTCCTCACCTTATTCCTCATTTCCAGACCACAGTCTTCTGCAGCAGCTTCACATCTGCTCTTGCAGTGTTGGGGTGTGGGTTCCCTCCCTGTGGCCATGGGCCACTTGCGGCCAGAAAGGCTTTTTTATGTGGCCACAGATGGACCTTCTCATTGTGGCTGCCCTCAGCAGACCCAAGTGACCATCAAAGGTATGGTGGTGTGGTCACCTCTGCCAGCTGGGCAAGTGTCTGGGTACTCTGAGGGTCACAAAGAGGTTTGGTAAGATGAGTTTGCTTAGTGCCAGTGAATCTGCACTGCCTCACTATATGCTGCAGATTCGTAGTCCTCTGCCTTGTCTTTCTTCTTCTATAGGGCTGCTTAAACAGACATAGGTTACACGGGACTTAAAATATACATTCTCTGGAACATTTTAGGGGCAAACACTAGTCCTGGGAAGGCTAAAACAGATTCAACTTAGATTCATCCTTGTTCTCAAGGAAATCTGCCTAGGAGAGAGACAAGGCTTCAGTCAACCAACACTCTCTGGCTATTGCAGTCAATAACAAGAACTTTTAATAGTCAAAATCCTATATTGATACCCGAGTGCCATACTATAGCTCTCTCCCCCAATACCAATGACTTTGCACCACAGCCAGTCTCTCATGGACTTCAACATGTTCAAAGATGACACCTTATGGGAAGAGCAAGGAGACTGTAGACCTATGTATATACAAAACCTGAGCACAGTAAGCTTATTTAATAGCTTCTGTGGTTGATTCCTTCCTTGGAGGGTTGACAGATATACTTTCTTCTTTTTTTTAGTGGCTTTAGTGTAGTACACTTCTAGGCTACCTGGGAGGAGAGGACAGAAGTTAACGCTTGATGGTACATGCTGTCCTGCAGCCCTCCTATGGGACACTCCATGACTGACCTGGGAACACTTCACAGCCACCTGCTCCCAAAGGACCTTAGAAGGATGTGGTTTTACTGTGGATAGTCCTAAGCAAGCCCTGATTACCAAGTCAGGAATATCACCAGCAGTGGACAATTATAGGACAAACACAGCTGTTAGGAGGGCCAGTTGGACTACTCCAGACAAAGAATGGCCAAACCAAAGCCTTCAATCAAGTCAAAACTAACTTTGAGTTTTGATGATCTTAGTAAACTTTAAAGGTTAAAAAAAAAAGAAAGAAAGAAATATACTGGCATTTCTGCATATCTTAATTTTAGTGTGGCAGGAAGCAGATATACCACAAGAGAACAGTTCTCAAGGTATTTCCAGCACAAGTGAAACCAAAGAGACTTTTCTTGCTCAGGTCCCTGTCTGATGTCTGACTAAAGTGACTCAATGATCCCTTGCACTTGGGTTTTTCAGCTATTATCCCGACCATACCAAATCTTTGATCCTTTGAAAGTTCACCACCACTGGTCATTATTACAAGCCTTTGTTTTTTTGAAAAAGCTTATGGAAGAATTTTAGCAGTGCTGAGAATCACCAGTTCCCTTCTGAGGAACAGAGGAGGAGAAAAACCCCCCAACAAACAGAAAATGAATGCTCAAATGTAACCATAAAAGATTCAGAAATTCTTCACAGAGTTTAAGCACCCTTCAATACACGATTAAAAGATATAATTCTTTCTTTGGAAGATTGAACCAAAGCTCAATTTCTTTGCATGTATCCTTTGTTTTGCTTCTCCATTCCTCATAGGTGATAATATATGTCATGTTTTCAATAGGGTGTTTATGCTGTAGCATGCAATTTTTAGGAAACATATATTTTTTTCCTAAGTGATCTTGTAGATTAAACTTCGACAGCATCAGTCTTGCTGGTTTGTAACTGAATCAAGCAGTTCTATGTACTGGATGTACCGACTGGCCCACTATCCATGTGGAACAGATTAGAGGATGATCATTCATTGTATGTTCACAATTGAAGCATTTCAATAGTTTTACAAACAATCGAGAAACTAGGATTTTGAGGACAAAAATGGGATGTCTTAGAGTGACATTATTGTATTAAAGGGTAGGAGAACAGAAACAGAGGGTAGGCAAAAATTACTATATTAAACCAAATGGAAGTCATCTATTGACCCTTAGTAAGAAAATTACAGCAACAAACCTGGACATCATGGAGAGGTCTAGAAAATAATGCTGCATTTTTCCCCCATTTTTGTGCTGTTTCCCCACCACCATCACCACTTAAAACTCCTAAATCTCAGCCCAGTTTGATCCTTTCACAGAGCTTTTTTTTTTTAACTCAGCATAATATAGAAGAATGCCAGAGCAAAACTTTGATGTAAAAAATTATTTTCTAGGTACCCATGTAATAATCCTGAGAGCTTTCAGAGAAAGTCATCGAGCAGCAGAAAGAAGGAAAACAAGGCAGCCAGTTTTGAGTAATTAAAACAATGGCAACAGCTCAGAAGCCTCCTCTAGCTCACAGTGTTAATGGTGATAACAACATAATTACCAATGTAATTTCATAATGAACAGTTGGTGATAGGGCAAGTGGGAAAGTGTTATGTCTCAAAGACATCATGGTGTGCTTTACAGGGATTTGTTTCACTCACCACAATTAATTGCATAGGAAGTAGAGATGTGGATGCTGTGTTTAAAACATTCTAAAACTGAAAATATAAATACTTATCTAGAAACATACTGTTTGAAAAGCATTATTAGCATTTGTGAGAAATTAAGAACATCCATTTTTGCATTTATCAACAGCTGCCTACTACAGACTTCCAGCAGACTTCTCAAGCATGACTAAAAGCATCTCTGTAGTAGTAAAATGATTACTGTATTTGTCTTCCAGGGGGAAAATAAGGGACAGAGAAATACACTGATATGATTGGTACAGTGCAGTTTGTGGAAGATCTGGCTGTTGGGCTAAGCCCTCATCATTCCTCATTTTCACAGTCAGAATGTGACATTACCCAAAAGCTGTGTGGACACTAACAACAAAGGGAGGAAGCAAACCTTTCACAAGAAATCTCTGTCTTGCTCTCAGCCCCCTAGAAATCCCCAAAAACATGAGTATAATGCTGTCATTCCTTCAGTGCTTTTTGTGGCCAAACTATAATAAAGAGAAGCAGAAGCTGCTATTAATACAGAAAATACTTCAAGGGTTGGTAAGAAACAGCGTATTCATTTTGGAATCCTAAGGTATATAATCTAAAAAAGACATAGCACAGTTTGAAAATCCAGTTTGCCAGCAGCAGAAAAATGAGATATATCAACTTTAGACTTGTAAAACTAGCACAGAAATGCATTATCACATGGTCAAAGTTTAGTCACTGTCTATTGCTACAGTGATGACCATAACAGTGAAATAATCTAGCTACGGTTCCCCCCACTCCCCCAAAATATATAAAACTGAGCAGATAGAAGTTTGTCAAGCTTTTCTTTATATAAAACAAAAAGAAAATCCCAGTTTGTGTACACTATTACACTTTTATGCCATTTATTACATAAATATACATCATACAGGCTTGCACAAGTGCAGAATATTACATGTTTTGCAGCATTTTTTCCACAATTTACATGGGCAAATGCCCTTTGAAGCAGCAAATCAAAGGAAAAACTCACAGAGAACTGGCTCAGTTAATCCAATGGCAAACACTTATGCTTCCCTGAACCATATCCAGCACCTTAACTGATATCACCATGATCTAAATAACACACAATAGTTTAAACCTGTACCTTCATCTGGATCTGAATAATTCTGCTTTGTAGCAATGAATGATTAAACGTAGATAACCATTATTGCTACCTGTTACCACTGCATTATGGAACAAAAAGAGGCAGTGGAGGTCACTAGTATTTTTTAAATTTCATCTAAATTCATCATTTAGTGGCTTAAAACCACTGCTCTATAGTATGATCTATATTGCAGGCTCAGCTGTCAAAACCAGATGAATTAAAGCCTGGAACATGTGAAAGGAATTAAAAAACTGAGCAAAGAGTAAAGAAAAATTAGCCCATTTGTTGCCTTTTATTTATTCTTGTATATTTAACTGGCATTTAAACCCATAAATGCTGAATTACAGAGATGTCAATAATACTAAAAGCCTTGACAACAGTAGATGTAAAAGGACTAATCCTGCCTAATAAGACGCCATATGAAATTCTAAGAGTTAAATAGTCAGTGTTGGATCTGACTCTCACAGATAAATTTCAATCAAATTCAGAGCCTAAAGGACAATACCATGTTTGACAAGATATTGAATTAAAATATGTTTCATTTTTATGTCAAATTATGGTATAATAGATTTCAGATGTATCTAGCAATTATTCCATAATGTGCTGATATCACCTACTAGAAAATGGTCATTTTTCTTTAATAGCTGAATAAATGCATAGCAAATTGTGAGAATGCACAAGTATGATGATGAACAGAACTAGTACCAGGGAAAACTGGCATCAACTTTTAATGAATTACACTTTTATAAGCACCTGTGCATATTCAAACTACACAGAATATTCTATCATAAATCTTGGAATCATTTTAGATGGACGAGTGGTTGGTATTTGGTTGAAGTTAGTGCAGGACAAGGTAAATCAGACTTAAGAGCAATTTCTTTCAGTTTGACTTTTTAAAATCATACTGCATCTCATTTTAGACACTCAGTGAGAGTTTTGACAAGTACCACCACTCATTAATTCACCGACACACTTGCCAAGCTTCTCAAGGAATTTTGTTTGCTGCATCTCAGAATCTGGACATTCTCATATTTGATTGAGCCACTGGCATTTCTATTTGAGATAGGTTCAGTTTTGATGCTTAAGAGAGGTGTGTGAAGTTGCTCAAACCTAATGGACACAATGAAAATCCTAAGTTGTAAATGCCTCTACAAATATAGCACAGCAAAAGTTAAACACCTGCCAAGCTGCTAAAATTCAGCTTGGGTTTTTACCTCATCCACACTTTTGTCTCTCATCTACATGATACCTTCCATTACAGATATATTCATATCTCTTAATATCTTCATTTTCCAGCTCAACTTAATTTAAAGTAACTTCCCCCAGAGGATTTTTGACAGCTATAGATACTGACGTTAAGAAGTGTTGCTCTCTTTCTACAGTACATTCAGTAGCAAGCAGTAAATGTGGGTTTATTATGAAACAGGGAGGGAAAGGAAGACTTTAAAGCTGGAATAAATACAGAAAATTTGTCATATATAGCCTGGCTCTCAGCCCTCTCATCATTAGCTATGGGAAGGGATAACTGTGCAAGTGACCCGAAACTCATTAAAATGAGACTTAATGACACAGAAATCAATAACGGCCAGGAAATTATTTTCTGCAACTGAAACAAATACTTCAGGTTGTTTTCAGGTATCTGCTGAATCTTGTGCATTTAACATTAAAAATGGACTTATGTTACCATCCTGACTTATAAATATTAAGGACAATGTAAGCTTATCATACGTTCAGATAATTACCTGGCATTGTGGTTTCTANTTATAAATATTAAGGACAATGTAAACTTATCATACCTTCAGATAATTGTGGTTTCTGTCTGCTTATTCATGGAGCTTACAATACAGTATTTAAATGCCTTTCTAAAGGCATCTTTACCTTTCCTTCATGAATCAAAGACACACATCCTGCTGTGTGCCATTTGACATGTTATATTTTGTCTCAAAACAAGGTATTTCTTAAAATGATGAATTACAGATTGCTGGTATATTGAAAATAGCTTCCTTACTTCTTGAAGCCCAGTAATTCACATATGCTCTCCAATCAGGCCATGGTAATTCTCACCATGAGATGGTATGCAACATGCTGTAAGTATTTGCACTATGCTTCAGGGAGAAAGTTACAGGTTGTGATTACAGTAATTCAGGTTAAAATAACAGTAAAAAGAAATGAAGGAGAAATATTTGCAGCCATGCTAATTGATGACTGGATTCACATTCTGGTTTCAGTTACCCCAAAAGAAATCCTGAGAGATTCCAGCAAAGTTAATGCCTTTCTTTGCACGTGTTGCACAAACTGTTGTACTTTGTAAACACTGCTAAATGAATTAAAATGAGCCTACGATACAGATGAGTTAAAAGGGTTAATTGAAACCTCTCTGTGCAGAAATACAAACCCTTCATATCTGTCAAAATTAATGAGAAAGGCCAGAAGAAACGTTACAGTTCTCCTGTCTAGACTGCCAGAACCTACAGTCTGCCTCATGTTAATAAATGCTATAGAAAATCTGTTCCTTTCTTCTAGCTCTGGTATTTATTCTTCACAGTACGTTACCCCTTTAATGCAACAGAGGGGACTTCACTGAGCAATGGAATCAGCCACTGTTTTAATCATCTTTGTGTGGGTACATTCTTGAGGCCACAGTAAACCTCCAAGTTTCTTAATAACAGCCCATAGAAACACGCATAGAAAAGTGATGAACACCCAAATTCACCAGGCAAGCAAGCACACAACTTGGTGCCCACATTCAGAAGAGAGTCAAGATGGGTTTGAGAAGCCGGAGAACTTTATTCAGCCAAAATTTTCTATTTGCTAGAAAAAAGTCATGGATATTCATTTCAAAACAATGAATCCATGGAAAAAACATTCTCATAGAAAGGAAAGAATGTGCTAATTTGAAAAATTAGTTAAGTCACACAGCCTTGTTTTCTATAAAGCTCAACTCTGTTGTGGCCCTTTTGTCCATCAGTCCCAAGATCTCCAATTCAGCTCCCTGTGCCAGTGGCTGAGCTGCAGGGTTGCTTCTCCCCTCCCAACTCCATCCTGCCCACAGAGCCTCAGCTGCAAAGTAGGTCTGACCCAGAGCTGGAGGAAACCAGGCAAAGCAAACTCCTTTCATTTCCCCCATGATCTGCAGCCTTTGGACAGTGATACCTTTCATGTAGCAGCAAAGCCACAATTGAGGCCTATGATGATTACACCCTATGTCAGTTTTAAAACTTTTCCCATCTTAGCCCTTCAAGAAAAACAAACAAACAAAAAGATCTAACAAAGAAAAACCTTACAAAGCAGAATAAGCTTCCCCATGGGACATTCCAATGGCACATGGTGGGGCAGCAACCAAGCAGAGGTGACCATTGAGCTTGCCAGAAGAGCCCAACTGCTCTGAGATCCCTTCAGACAGCATTTCAGGGTCTTGGGCAGCCTGGGTGTCCCCACACCCAGGAGATACGGGCTGAAAGCCTGGGGTGTGAAAGTCCTGTTGGCCCCTCTAGTAAATCCATACCTGCTGCCACCACTCCTCATTTCTTATCTTTCAGGCTGATGAACATGTACTTAATGAAGAGTAGAAATGCAAATAGGAATCTTAAATCAATTTTCTACTGACAGATAATTACCTAAAGTAGTTTGACACATATGAAGACATCCTTTTTCCATTAAGGTTAGACAAAAGCCTTTTCCTACGTTTCTAGCAGTCCCTGGTAAAACACCACGGACATCAGAACAGCATTAGAAAGCAGCTTATGAAGCATGTTATCATAACTTTGCATAAAAGATCATTAAGAATGTGCCAGTAGCTTCAAAATCATATTGCCACTGTATTTCAGTAAGAGCTTGATGAACTTTAAACTTTTGTTTCTTGGGATTAGTATATAGTGTTGTTTTAATAACTTTGTACTTTGCAGATGTAGAAAGTGTGCTGCAAACCATCATTGCCAGTATTTGTAACTCTTTAACTTAATACACAGCTACAACATTACAAATACACTGCTGAGCTAATAAAATCATTACAGAAAGTGTATCAAATTCTGCACTCATTTTTATACTGTGCAGTCATTGACCTCATTGGTACTTCCTAATTAAGCTTTCCATACCACACAATTTATATCACAGTAACTTATAAAATTTGCTAATTTATGTACAAAGACAACTCAGCTCCTCTGATTTTTTGGTACATTTATGTGTGCAACTTATTAAGAGCAACTCTACTAACAGAACAAATAATCAGTTTGACAAATAATACCATCAGACTACACAGAAATAGAGCAGCACTTTAATGTTTTTTTTCTTCCAAACTTGAGCTTATTTCCTGGTATTGAAATCATAATTAAATTACATCCAAATTCCTGCTGGTGTAAATCCTATTGACTTCAGTAACTATGCCAGAACGCAGTCCATTATGTTAGTCATCTGCTACAAAACAGAAAACAGCAACCAGGCAACAAAATAAGGCCAACTAAAGAGATTTATTTTACTTTTACCACATTCAAATTGTGTAACTCTACAATGGCTATGATACCATCTTGTTTCCCTACAATGTGACTAAGAAAAGGTGACTAAGAATTTCGATTGACGTGTATTTTTCCTGGAGGCACACAAATCTTCTTATTTGTGTGACTTATGCACCACAGCAACAAAAGTTGTGTCTCTCATTTGGCATAAGGCCAGATAATGCTTGCCCAGTGACAAATGCTCCAGTAACCTAGATAATTTTTTACAGAGCTGATGCACAAGAAAAAAAAGCAGGTTGTTGTTGCCTTTGCTACCAGATGCAGCCTTAAACTCTGGGCAGTGCTAGAGAGTGAGCCATCACCTTAGCAGATCCTATTGGAAAATACCTGCACTTACAGGGTACAGTATGAAACCAAAGAAAAAAAAAGAGGTAAATTTAATTCCTAACAATTTATCAATACACGTCTTTAAGAATTAATACATCTCTAATTATGGCATCTGCTCTTAAGCCTTTGCATGTCAGAATTGTCAACACTAAGCTTAAAAACATGACCAGAGATCATCTCACAACATCAATCCAAGTGAAAAAAAAACATATTAAGTTCACGTCGTGGGTATTAACCCACTGATGGGACTAAGCTAATGAACTACTGGAGAAAAATTCAGTTTGAAAGAAAATGGTGTGTGTAGTAGGACCGGGCTTTATGTTTTCAAATACAAAAAGGTTTGTGTGAAACTAGAAGAGCCACCTTCCAGGAATGTATTAACAAAAGAGAAATCTCCACTGGAGAGCTCCATCATAAGTATTCATTGGCTAGCAATGGTGTTTTACAAACAAAGAATTTAATAAAAATGTTCTGTTAAATATACTTTAGTAAAAAGTCTCCTCAAATCAAGAAGTTTACGGTCAGGAAAAGCAAAATAACACATTTTAAACCAAGGAGAGCTGTCAGCATTAACCCACCCTGATATATTAGGAAGCAGGTTTCTGAAGGTATCAAATTAACAATATGTTCAGTATTTAAGAGAGACTGCTCCTTTATTCCCTGTTGCCAGCTCCACGCAGAGCAGTATCCCGCGGGAATGGCTGCTCCCCTCTGCGCACCCACTACTGCGACTATCTCAGGGCAGCAAACGAGACCTTTCATCTCAGCTTCAGCCTTAGCTCTGCCAAGTACATGTGAACCAAGTGGAGGAGGTCCAAATATTTTGCTAGATGTGCAATTTGTACTGTCTGTGTTCTCGCCCTGCTGAAGCAGTGGTGATACACACCTTTGTGGTCTAACTTCTACACCCTTGTGGTCCAACTTCTACTTGCTAATATATCCCTTTGAGGTGGAAATCCTGGGGGATCTCTCCCAAAATGCTCAAAATGCAGCTGCAGAGTTATAGATGGGTTAGATTAACATGACTGTATAACAGTATTTATTAAATCTGACTTATTTGGGAAGAGTCTAATACTGCTTTCCTTGGCAGAGTGTTCACCTCCTCGCGCACTGGAATGTGGGATGTGCAGGGTCTGCTGCTTTCTTTGGGAAAGGAGAAGAAAGGACCACCTGAGTTATCACTCCCAACTTCATCCACAATTCATCCCCTCCTTTTCTAGCTACTAGGGGCAGTGGTGGTGCTAACAGAAGGTATAGTTTTTTTAAAAATCTACCCATTTCCTTCTGTTGACTCAGGTCACTGTCCTTTCCTAACTTTCCTATTTTTATTCCACTGCTGTTAATACATATGCCTCTCCCTGTAAATAAACAGGCAGATTAAATACTGGCTAAGACATTTGTCTTCTAACCATTGCAAAATTAACTAGCTCCCTTAGGCTTTCTTCATTGGCATTATTCTCTACCTGCAATCTTCTCATAATTTTTATTGCTCTTCTGTGTATGCCTCAAAATCCTTCCTGAGCAAGCAAGCAACACTGTGGGCAACCCAGCATGACAGCTACACATAGTCAATATATTCTGATGTTTTACAAGGGACCTTCCAACACATGCCTCTGACATGGGAGGTGGGAGCTGTTTAATATGTCCCTTCTGGAGAGCAGTTATGTCCTAGCATTGTTTCCATGTCATGATGGATCACTCCTGAAGGAAAAGCAAGGGAGGGAAGGAGGAAAGATTATCTGCTCATTCCAAGCCATCAGCATGTAGATTTTTTTTTAGAGGAATGCAAAAAGAGAGATGCCACCTACACAACCGAAGAAAGGATTTAGAAGCATCTAAAAGAGATAAAAAGCAGCAGAAAGCCAACTGTGTAAAACAGACCTAATTCCCTGCAGCAATGAAGCAACAGACCATGCATATAGGGGGAAACACCACAGATGTTGCATCTATTACAGAGGGTCTTCCCATCTGAACACAAGTGAATAAGGTGCCCCAGCTGTAGGAAAGACAAATAGCATGCCAGGACATAAAGCCAGGAGTGCCCTGCATATGGCATGAGAAATAATCCTTCTGTTCTGCTACCCATAGGCCCACCTCAGCCACAGCACTCACACTGCAGTACAAAAATCCAGTAATAGTGTGGGTCAAAAGGAAAGAGCTCAGGAAAGAGGAGTAAAGATGAACATAGCCATTAAACATGACCCACCAACTGAATAATATTGAAAGAGCTGAGCTTCAGTCTAGAAAAAGAAGACTGGGATAAATTATATGGGAACAGTGTTAAAGTCTGATGAGAAAGAGAATATACTGTTCTATGTGTCTAAAAACCAGAGGACTTAGAAACAACAGGAAACAACAGGTCAGCAACAGGAGGGAATGCTGCAGCACTGCAAGGGAGAAGAATAATCTGGGAAGGAGCAGGAGAAGGCAGGAACAATGAAAGCACACCAAGTCCTGCCTCTGTGCTGGAAAACAGGCAGGTTCCTCCCAGTCCTGCCATATCAGAACAGTTCAGGAAACAGTTTAGTTGAACCAGCAGTTGATAAGACCAACCTTGTGAAGACCTCAGTGAGAAAACTGAGAGGGCAACCAAAGTGAAGCTTCGGACTGCAGCATGGCAGTATCCCTGACGGACAGGATACTTGCCTGAATCCCTTTTAAACACCACATAACACAAGCCTTTATTCAGGGATATTTCAATGTCAGCACCACCTTGAGCACTATCACCAATAAAAGTCAAGACTTCATACAAAAAACATCTGCATTTGATTTGCTCTTCCTGCTGCTCTGCACATCACCACCACAATTACAAACAGAAGTATTTGGCTCCACGCCTCACCCTTTTATTACTTTACTATGCTTCACTGCCAATCCTTATGGCAACAGAACTTGCAAAGTCATGGACTCTTACAAAAAAAAAAATCTTACAATACTAAAACCCTGTAGAGTAAGATTCCTCCTACTTTTGGACACCGCGGAGTTTCCAGGTATTGTTTTTGTTCTCATCTCATTTTATATTTAATATAATAGCCAGAAATATGAGTCAACAATAATAATCTGAAGATTTTTTTTTTCAGTCTTAGGTATTTCCTTTTTGCTTTCCCCAGTGCACTCAGATCTGAAGAATTTATTTGTACTGCGAACTCCTTGGGGCAGAGGCAGCCTGCACTGTATGTTCTTAATCTGAGTTTACAGAAGAAGATAAAATACTGAACTGCAATCCTCGCTAGCACACACTGAATGTTGCTTCATCATTTGACTCAAGTGTTGTCCTAGGCTAAGACTGAGCCTAAAGCCTGTCAGAGTAAAAAGATGTCCCTGTGACCAGCACAGAGCATTTCTCACAGCATCGTGCAGGTACCAGCTAGTCACCTGCTCTGAAGCACATGAGCTGCCTGCTCAGTGCAAGGTGATGGGAGGAACAATAATAGTAGTTTAACAGATTATAAGCATGTTACAGAGAGGCATAAATTAGGTCAAACGTAAATAGCAACACCATTTGAAAACTTTTCTTTAAAATTCTTCCCAGTGCTGCAAAATGAAGAGGACTGCCTTGTACGGTGCTTGCCAGCCATTCAAATTCTGTGCCATGTGGTGCTTACTTTCCAAAACTGCATCTTACTTGTCCAAAAGCTGGCAAGATTTTTCTGGGAGGACTCTAATTCTTCTGCACACAATGACTTAAAATGCATTTAAATAAATAGGAAAAATCTTACAGAGGGTTCTCTACTAATTTCTGTATTACATTTGTTATTCAAGTTAAACTTGAAGAAGAAGAAATAAGCCATTTAATAAAAAAGTCAAACCTCAAACAGGTGAAAACAGTTTGGGAAACACTCATACAGATTATTCATTGTGAAAAACAACAGAGACACAGATGAAACCCCAGCTAACAGTGATGCTATTTGTGGGAAAGGTAAGGTGGGCATGATGGCCAAGAAGCAAGGTCCAAAGGCAGCACTTCTCATCAGGACCCACCAACACCCAGTGCTGCCTTTTTTTAGCCCAAATAGACAAACCCTCAAAGGCAGGCAGTGCTTTAAACTTTTTTTCCTAAAGAGAAAATACCATCCCCATAGTGGGATTGCTGTCTTTCTGGCAAACAAAGAGGCCATCAGCAGTGCATACACATCCTACACCTGCTCACCTACTTACTTTGGTTGTTGGAAAAAAAAAAAAAAAAAGATTTTATCCTCCTTTTTCTGAAAGATTATTTATTCCAGCCCTGAGAACGAATCATCCCCATCACCTGAGGTGGTTTAAGAGGAAAGCAGAGCAGGTAAATGCTGCCATCTACACACGGCCAACTGGCCTTTCTGCCAGGCCTGGCTATGAAAATGCAGGGAAATACACTGCTCCACTCACATCCACAAACAACTAACAGAGTGGTTTAAACACATCGCGATGAAGCTGAAACCAGTGTTATGGGGAGGAGGAACATCCTGGAAGATTTAAGTCCCAGAAGAAAAGATGTTTAAATCTGTAAACAAGAAGCATGAAGTTGGATTTTTCAACTACTGTGTCAAAAACAATCTCATCATTGAATTATCACTTTCCTTCCCTGACCTAGACACACAGATTACATGCTGCAATATCTCAGCTGTCAATTAGACATTTATATGACACTTACAATATATTTTAAAATAACATTTCACACAGCAGCTGTGTTTACAGAAGGAAATATTTTTATAGGGCTCTTAGTAACAAATGTCTCCCATTTCTGTAAGTCTGTCCTTCATTCTAATTACCCCCATCACTTCCCTAATGAAATCTGTCCCTGGTAGAGAGATTATCATCTGTAAAGTTCAGAGAACAGTATTCATCTATTTTGGCATACCACCTGTAAAGGACATTAGGATTTTTAAAGCTTCAGTTACATCCATGTCAAAACACTCACAAGAATACAAGTCTTCCAAATTAGTACTTTACTCAAGATTGAACTATTAACACTGTTTTAGGTGACAGAGTACATGATAGAAGATAGCCTCTTCCACTTCTAATCAAAGAAACAGAGACTAAAATACTATGAAAAAGAAAAGAATAATTAAACACTATCTCAGGCTTGTGGGTTGCTTTTTTTTTTTCCTTTGTGGAGTTTAAATCTATTTTCTGTCTTTACCTAATGTATGTATACATTTCTGCATGTATTTTCAAAACACATGTGCTTCAAAAGCAAATACTGACACTATGGAGTTAAAGTTGTAATCTACACATTGATATATTGCCTTTATAGGATACTGACCAAACCCTGATAGTGAAAGATCAAAGATCTCCCACCTTAGACTTCACAGATTTTATAAGAAACTTCATGTTAATAGAATAAAACCTGCAGCTCTAAACTTTATTTAACAGCAACGGCTTCTGAATGTGCATTATTTATTTACCTCTACTTTGACCTCTTTGGGAGAGGTATCCTACTCCCAGAGTTACAGTGGTACATTAATATTTTAGCAACATATGGTGTCTTTTACATCCAAGAAGATGTCAGAGAACAGCCTCCTGCCTATCTCTTTAAAACAATGTGTTTCTGTCATACCTCCTCACAATGCTGAAAATGGCAAAACCCTTCTTTCATACACCCTACACAGCAGCTGAAGCATTGTGAATTGAAACCAAAATATCTCTTTACATGAAGCTTTCATTATTAACAGAATTTATGACCCCCAAAAGATTCAGAAATTAACACAGGGGCTGGAAAAACACTGCCCTTTCCAACGGTGTGAAACACATCCTCTTAGCTGGAAAAAGGATGCACATCAAGAAGGCAGCAGTGGATAAGGAATGAATCTGAAATCTCAGCTCAGTACTTTTTTGGCAGTCCTTGTTCTAACCAGAACAATACAACACCCTGGGCTGCAGAGATGCATGTGTCTTAACAGACCACCAGAACACTTCAGGTAGGTACTTGCAAGAGAAAGAGAAATGGATGGAAGCAAGCAAGACAGTGCTTCTTGTTAAAGTGACTGGAGAAGAAGAAAAGGGGAAATAAAATTAAAATCTTGTAATGTTTTTTTGTTTAAACCCACCCAGAATACTTATAGTACTAACAGTTATTAGTAGGTAGAAAGGTAAGCTGCCATACAAAAAATTCCTACCATTGACAGCAATTAATTCATAACTGCCTTAATTCATTTTCCAGCTCAGGATGTATTTGTTCTATTTTGGGGCACTGCAGTTTGAATTGCTATTTATTATTTCGGCTTGGCCTAAAATTTGGGTACGTCGGAGTTATTCAACCCTGCTAGGATTTGCAGTCCTAAAAACAATGCCAAGTTCTTCTGTCTTGCATTATGAACCCACAAAAAATAAGGCTGGAAAAATCTGGAAATCAACTAGTTGGTTCATCCCCATGCCCAAAGAGAGGATCAACTGTATCTGTGGTATCCCAGACAAGCATTTTAAGAAATATATACTACAAAATATTATACAAACTCCCTGGACATGCCCTTACAAGGCATTACTAACTTTGCCATTAAAAAGGTATCCAAGTGACTAAACAATCCCTCCCTTCATGCACAGCAAGCCCAAAATAGCTTTTTTGTTGTCCAATAAAGAGATGGAGCTGCAGGAACCACTCGTGTTCTTGAGGGCTAGCACATCTCTTTTCTTGTCTGCTGTCATTTAGTTGATGGGCACAGAAATGGTTTTCATCCACTAACAGGCAAGAAAATAATTTCTGTTTCAATACCAACAGTCCAATAATTATTCGAGCGTGCTCTTTGCAGAACACTGTTATTATCTTGAATAGCTATGATGATCAAAAGCTCTTTGGCCTTTTGTTTACTCTCTAGATGCTCTAGAAGTAAATGTCTGGGCAGGTTATACCTCTCTTGGTGCCTTCTTATCCTTTAATTGCCTGCACTGCTATGTATTGTCATGAGAATGATCATACTGGGTCAGACCAAAGGTTCATTTGCTCAGCCCTTCAACACTGCCAGAAGCAAGAGCCCAACTTCAATTCCATACGCTTATTTGTGAAAGATGTGATTTATGAAAAGAATGTATAGAAAATTTTAAGTAAAATGTATTTTATTTCTGGGTTTGGTGTTTGTTTTTTTTATTTCTCCCCATAATTTGAGGCTGAAAAGGTACATTTAAAGCCATGGAAATAAAAAAAACACAGATATGCACATAAGAATAATTCCAGCCATTTTCAGTTCAAAGTCTCTCGAGCAGGATGTGGTTTCTATGTATTGTCCAACATCCCCTTGAACCCATGTTGACTTTTAGGGCACACAATGCTTTTTGGCATGAACTCTACTGTGCAGATTCATCTGTTGTGTAGAGAAACACCTCCTTCCATCACTCCTGGAGACAAACAATTTGCTAGCTGTACTTTTTTCTTTAAACTGACATGGTATGTGCTGTTTCAAGTACTGCTCTGATAGACCAAGTAGTCCTACACTCATCTTGATGGCTTGTTCCTCAAGACCCAGGAAAATGATTTTGGAAACAGAGTCAATGCCTCGACAGAATTTACTAATTGAATACTTGGTTAGGACAAAGCAAACTGCTCTTTAGGTCTAAGAAAATGAAAAAAAATAGATACACCAGGTGTGCAACTATTCACTTTTTCACTGTTTCTTGTGATAGCTGACTACCTGCCTCCTGCCTAGGACCTTGACAGATAGACAAGCCTAACACCAGTGAAACAGCACCTGGGGGAACATCACTAAACACTGACCATAAGCAGAGCTCTGGGGGCCAAACCCTGCTCCTTGGGGGAGAAAAAGAAGAATGGGAAGAAACAAGAAGTGACAAACCCCATTGTCTTTGTCTCATTAGCTGCAGAGAGGTCTTTCAATTGCAAAACCAGCTGTGTAAATCCAGTCTCAAAGCTCTGAATTTTACATCTGCACAGGCAGATATGCTCATGTATTGCTTCTTGTGCCACCTCAAAAAACAACTTAGTCACAAATTACAATGATTTTGGTTTTCCATTGCAAACGTACATTTTTCTCTTCCACACAGGATATTGGTAAGACAGAGGCACACATGAAGAGCACCACCTTCACAGCTCACTCACACAAAAACGCCACAGATCAATCTCCAACTTTTATATTAAACAAACAGGAAAGGTCAGAAGTGAAAATAGCCAGCGCTGGAAGTTTACAGATGATACCAGACTCTGCATTTTGCACTTTGGGTGCTACTTCTATCACTTCTGAGCTCTCCTGCTGGTGAAACAAGATCAGCTCTTCAATAAAAAACAGCTGGTTGAAGCTAAACCAAGGCATGTGACAAACGATATTCATATTCTTAGCAGAAATTTAGCCAACACCAGTATAAAGGAGAAGAGAAAATACACTTCTCCAATATCAGCATCTGGAGGTTTTCCTTAGAACTAGTGCATTTGAGAGTATTAGATGGGATAAAGTCACCTTTTTATCCACCATCAGTAAGAGGGATGGCCATGGTGCCACCTACCTGGGGCTTCTGATCTCTAGTTCCCTGCTTCTGGTAAAGGAAATGGAGTCATTAAAAAAGACAAACTACAACAGGCAGCCATATTTTGTATCAGGTATATAATGCCAGAGGCCTTAAATGTTTTTATAAGATTCTTCATGCAAACCAGTCAGTAACCATATCTCAGCTTGTGTTAATGTATTATGAGACTGTCAATAAGAAAAGCCGCCACCACCACTGAAAACAGCAAAACCAGGCATTTTTTTCCTACTTGTGCTGGAGTTACACAGCCTTTTAGAGAAGATTAGATACATCTGAAACTTGTTTTAATAAGCAGAGGAGCTCTGTGGCCTGTGAAAGCCAGAGTGTCATGATGGTCCCTTTGGTCTTGACCCTATTAATTGACTAATCCCCTCTTCAGGGCTCCTGGGCCATAGCAGATCGGTACATCTCTGATGCACAGCCAACCCTACAGAGGTTTGGGAAGTGTTATTTAGAAGCTTGGAGTCCAGCTGATCCTTGTGGAGATTCAAGAGAGAACTATCAATAAATATATATCAGAGAAGCTTCTCAAAAACATGAAAATCAATACTTATGAAAATAAACAGCCACTTCCAGAAGGTATTTAAAAGCAGCTATCAAGTAGATTACATTAAAAATCTATGGAGCCAGTAATTAATTATATAGGTGATGAATAATAAAGGCCACCATCTGTGCATCCAACTTCTGAGCATTATACAATTGCATGTAGAACAAGTGCTCCTGGAAAACAATGAACTTGCTGCCTGACCTGCTCAGATAACCTTTTATTTCTGAGCAGTCTGTGCCTATCTCCGGTGTACAGTCAGTGGTGGCCTCAGAAACAAAGTAGACAGCTGAATAAAACAGCAAGTGGGAAATGGTGAATTTGTGAAAGTACACAAGAGATTTATTTTTTCCCCACAAACAGAAATTTCTACTCTTTCTATTCTCTGAGACTGAAAATGGTTCCTGCCCCCAGTGCTGCCAGGGCTTTTAAAAGTTATTGCTCTGGGTCTCCACCCATCTATCTGTGTTTCAATAACCTTTATTTCTGCTGGATAATTCAACAAAGCAAAGATTTGCTATTGGCAATCTCTAACCCGAAGGAAAAGCTTTAAGCTTGCATTTTGCTTAGTAAAACCCCTGGAGAGGGGGAACTCCCCCCTATATCTATCTATATCTATATCATCTCCTCTTTGATCCTATTTGGGACTTTGCTTTGGGGACTGCCAGGATGAAATTCAGTCCTGTCCAAAGTTTTGATTACAGGAAAAACAGCTGACAAAACTGCAAGCCCAAGAGTTAAGATGACAGTGACAACTATGATTTGGTGTCAATGGTGATGGCAATTGACTCCAAAAGCCCACATGCCTGCCCTTGGTGGGGTGACAAGGGCTGTGTGGATGAACACAGCCCACACTGCCCAGGGCTGAAAGGACACAATGGACTTCAAGGAAAAGTTGGGGTTTTTTGGTACATGATTGTAAACTCAAGGAAAACGAAGCTCTGCTTTAAATACTGCCTGGAGGCCAGGTCAGGTTGCTGTGTGCTGCAAGAGCCTGACCAGCTTATGGCTCTGATCTCACCCACCAAAGACAAATTGCCCGGTTGTTCGCTGTCATCATTTTTCCTTTTGATACCTACAATTATTAATCTGCTGCTCCAGATCTACCAGGAGAATACCGTGAGGCAGGACGGCACCACAGCTCTCCAAAACCACACACCATCAATCTTCCCTCGGTTGCACCCTGGCATGAAATCACTCTGACATCATGAAACCTGGAGCTGCACAGAGAGCACAACCTAAAATTTAAAACAGAAGCTGTAACAGGATATGTTTTCATTTGCTACCCCTCCATATTTAATATAGAGGACATTATCCTCCTGTTCCATGGCAAACTCACCAGGATGGGGTTTTTGGGTTTTTTTTCATTCTTGATCTTCATCCATCGAGCAACATGTCATCAGTGATGACTGTACAGCTCTTGGTAAAGGAATTATGTGTTAACTTGTGCTCCCTCTGCTGCTCCTGCTGCAGTACAGCAAAACACAGCTTGATCAAACCTAAAGATCACCGGGTTTCCTGCCAATCGTTTGGTTCTATTTCACTAATCTTTCTACTCTTTTCATTTTTAAAGAGAAGATTTTAAAATAGAACAGTGAAGTATGCAAATATGAAGGATTTTAAACAAAGTGATTTCTAAGATGACGGATTCAAGTGGGAATCTAAGCTGCTTGGGACCCCAAAGTCCTTCTGTGGGTGACTTGCACCAGGGCTTGAGGTGTTCCCCCTCTCAGAGCTGGTCAAAGGACCTTTAAGGGACCTGCACATACAAACACCAGCCATTTGTCCTTTGTGGGCTACAGCAGGCACATTTGTGAGGCAGCAGTCATGGGGAACCCATCTTTCTGCCTTTGGCAAGGACATCTTCCCTGCAGGGCCACCACAAGTCAGGGGCAGAAGGGAGGGAACAAGAGATTTTAAAACCTTAGACAAATGGTAACCATAAAACTAATTACAGTTGTCCATTAAAATGTAACGATTGGTAACAAAGCCTAAAGAAAGAAACATTTCTGCAGAATTACGGATCGTTCAACCCAGTTACAAACAAAGCCTTTCAGGATGGTTTGGTCATTTATGGTTAAGCATGTCCTTGGTTTTTACAGCTTAGACAACACCAAGTAAAACAACAAGTGGTACTAATTAATTGCTACCAGCATCACTCAGACCCACAGCAAGACTATTAAAACCAGTAACATTCTTCCCCTTTACTCGTAATATTTTATATGAAGTACCCAATTGTGTTTACTGTCAGAAAGAAACTAATTTTAGGAGAAACTCCAGAAAGGAAACAGGAAGAATGTCCCTGAAGAAGGAAGGCTATACAAGCGCATACACATTCATTTGCTTTGAAACCTACATCCTGACTGTCTCACTGAGTTCAACAATATAAATAGAATGTGTCTAGCAATGAAGCACAAACTTTCTATACTCATTTTTTTGTTTGGGCTGGGAAAAATACTTCCCTTGGCATCTTGTGTTTTAGGACTGCAGGTTGAATAACTTTCTTTTTTCCGTGTTTGCTTGTAATTTTTTTAAGAAACTAACTCTAAGGTACCTCATGAGATGTCATGATGATGGAGAAGGCAGGAGAAGACCTGTCCAGGCTGTGAGCGAGAAGGTACCATTTGGTTCCACAGCACCCACTCCTCTCCCACAGCACAGACCTGCTGGGGCACTGGCCTCACATCCGTGCTCATACACATCCAGCCCTACTGCCATCATCACCATGAGCCTTATTCCACGTAAAAGCAGTTAAAAAGCCATAGAAATGCTCAAAGTTTAAGCTGGCCAATCACAAGGAGCATCGGTTGCAATCAATATACATTAAAATAAGCAGGAAGAAACTGATAGGCAAACTATGGATAACAAAATGTTAAATTGACATTATCCACCTTCTCTTCCTGAAGAGGAACTGTGCTAACAGGAAAGGCTGGAGGTTGTGCCTGAAGTTTCCTAATCTCCCACTTAAACTGGCCACTGAGGCCTTGCACTGACCTGGGGATGCTTTACATTTTTAAAAGGGATGTGCATATAAATATTTTTTTTTAGAAATCTATTTGGCATTCAGAAACAAGGGAAGGAAGCCTATCATTTGCTGACCATAACTTTAAAAAAAAGAGGGTGTGTGAATGTATGCTTCTTTGATAAATCTTCCTCCCATGTATACACCCATATCAGCATTTCCTCCTCCTGCCGATTTCAGAACAAAAATGTGCAGTCTCAGTGAACTTCTACTTTATGCCACAATAACCTATCATTCAGTGGTTAACAAAGACCACTTGGAATTTATTTTTCTAAAAGACAGCTAACCAATCCCTGTAATTCAAAAAGACTTTCTTTTCCTCATCAAAGCACTGCAGGATCACCGAGGAAACATTTCAGAGCTCAGCATCCAAGATGCGGGCATTATGTGCGACACAAAAGTATCCTGAAAAACTCAAGCCTCTGGTATGACGCTGGAGCAATGATTCAACTTTTTGGCACACTCCCCTTCTAAGATCATCTGAAAACCATCTGAGATAACCTCCAAAGAAGATCCACACAAAGGTCTCCTCTTCCTTTCCTTTCTCCTGAGGGAGAACAGTAATCTGCTTTTTTTATTTTTACTATAAAAGAGGACTACAAAAAAACAGCAAGGAAAAACAAAGCCTGATTGAAAACAAGGCCAGACATCCAGCAAGAGCTTCTTGGCCAAGCTTAAGGGAATCTCACAGCTGGCTGCTGCCATGCCTCCGGACTGCTGTGGCTTCCATCTGCTTTTACCATCATCTCCATCTTCTGGCTTGGACAATAGCAACAGGTGCAACACCACCAAAACCTGAAAGAAACAGCCTAAGGAATGTGTGTGTTTTCTGGTGTAAAGGTTTAAGTAATAATATGGAAGCACTTGATGGATAGCACAGCTCAGAGCCACAGGATGACATGCATTCTTCCAACACAACAATATGTACAAACAAAAACTATGTTATTCAACAGAAGCAAGACTTTTTGACCCTTGTGTTTGGTAAACAGTCAAAATATCACATTCAAGGCTTGATACTGACTACAGGAAAAATATTTGGGGTATAGGAACAGGCTGCTCCAGATCACTAAACAAAAACACTCTTTTCAGCTGTTTTTCCACTTCAGGGTATTCTGTTTTGGGGTAATTCCACAACCCCCACACCTCCTGGGTTTTATTTTAGCTCTGTAAAACATCACCTGTTGTTACCACTTTTTCCCCACAGCATCATCCCTGTCAGAGGACCGGTGAGAGAGCAGGCAGCCAAGGAGGAACCCACAGTCTTTCACCTTCAGGTTACAACTTGGAGACACCAGCTGGGTATCATCAGGCCACTGGAAACCACCACCCTCTGATGTCCAAGGACAGGGGTTGATCATAGCACACCAGGGGTCAAGAACTGAGAAAGACAGATGCTGAATTACCTACAACTGCTAAAGATATTTTGATATTTAACAAAATAAATTTCAGCTATGAAGAGTGCTTACAAAGCATGGTGACACAGAGGAGGTTTTTTAAAAAGAAGGAACAAAAAACCCCAGAGATGTTGTGGATGTCTCCCCTGGAAATGTTCATGGCCAGGCTGGATGAGGCTTTGAGCAACCTGGTCTAGTAGAATTTGTCTCTGCCTGTGGCAGGGGAGGTTGAAACTAGATGATCTTTAAGGCCCCTTCCAATCCAAATCATTCTATAATTCTATGAAAAGCATATTTTCAAATGTAACACTGTCCAAAGATTGCACACATATGTCTCAACTTCTTTAAGAAGCACTTCAGAATCAAAACTGGTGAAACTTCAATTCTTTTGAGAAGAAAAACCTATTGGGCTCTGCAAGAACTTCTCAGGATATAACACTCACAAGAGCAGATACTCAAATATAGGCTCTTTTCTCAGAAATGGAGCAACTAAAACTGTTTACACAAGCCTAGTTCAGGGAAAGATTGTTAAGATGTTATCCCAAGCTCTTGTACCAGTCACAGAAACATTTGGCTCCATATTTTTCTGAAGTGGCAAGGAAGAAGGGAGGGCAGTTCTTTCTAGGAGGCATTACAGCAACTGTGCTGCTGGCTCTCTTCTTCCTCAGGCCAACACCAAACTCAGCAACATCCCCTCAGCATACCTTCATCTTTTATTCTTCATCTGTTTGCTCTTCTCTGTCTCGAACCAGCTAAAGGGGGAACACACCACTGAGAGAGAGCTCAGCAAGCTGCCCACAACAGAAACTCTCTTCAGCTCCTTGTTGCTCCTCACAAACTGGTCGGTTCCTGGTAGATATAGCTCTGGCCTCACCCACCACCCCGGCCATGATCACCTGGGGGAAGGCCTCACATAGGTGGGCCTGGTTCTGCCTCTGGGGCCTGAAACCACTTGGGGAACAAAACATTCAGCTGGGTTGTGACTTATCCATAGGTCAACTCCAACTCGCAGCCCACAGCCCAGACCCCAGCACTTCAGCAACTCTTTTGTACTTGGGGGAATGGCAGAAGATACTGTTTGCAGAACTTCCATAATTCATAATAATTCCATAATAGATCATTTGTCACCTCTTTCTATCACCGCTGATCTGCACACAGAAGGAATGTCTGCGATCCAGGCTGTGAGTGATGAGAGTTGAGAGAAGGGGTGGAAACACAAATATGAACTCATGCTTTGCAGTTAAAAAAATAGATAATACCAACAACTTCATTCTTATATGCAAAAGACTGGTTATTACTATAACTTTTTCCATCCTCCTGAATTTATTTCTTCATATTTACTTCTGAACTAGCATATTTTCAAAGGATATCTAACAAAAATCCTTGCCAAGCATTTTCTACCTTGAATTCCTGAAAGAACACATTTCTGATCTTTCCAAGCTATGGTCTCTTCTTAAAAAAAGTGATTCATACAGAAGAAGCAGCAGTGCCAAAAGCAAGTAGTGACCCACAGAGAAAAAAAAAGAAAAAAGTGATGGTTTCCTTAAAAATGAAGACAAAAGACACGATCCACAGCTCTGAAATCTGGAAGGGAGAGCACTGGCGCTCCACAGCTAACAATGGAGAGAACAGTAATTTATCATATTGGTGATAATGCTGAATCAGAGTAATGATGCGGGGCACTGACCTCTCATTCCAAGCATACATCTTAATTTGGCACAAGGAACTTGTCCTGTTGTATTGTCCTACCAATGGAGCTCAGCTTTCTATAGGAGTTCCCTACATTTTTGGCAACCATTAGCAAGTCATTGTGATTTTTCATTTTCGTAAGTATGCTGTCAGGAAACAAAAAACAAGCCAAAAGCCCAAGTGTCAAACTTTGTTGAGTAACATATGTGCACAGAAGAGGGCTGGGAAGTCAGCTCTGGTCAGACCACAGCCTTTCAGTTCTTAAAGGGGGTTTATAAGAAAGATGGGGACAATCTTTTTAGCAGGGCCTGTTGCGACAGGACAAGGGGTAATGGGTTTAAACTAAAAGAGGGGAGATTTAGACTAGATACAAGGAAGAAATTTTTTACACTGAGGGTGGTGAAACACTGGCACAGGTTGCCCAGAGAGGTGGTAGAAGCCCCATCCCTGGAAACATTCAAGGTCAGATTGGGTGAGGCTCTGAGCAACCTGGTCTAGTTGAAGATGTCCCTGCTCATTGCAATGGGTTTGGACTAAATGCCCTTTAAAGGTCCCTTCCAGCCCAAACCATTCTATGACTGAAATTCACTGCTCACTTTATGGCCATGGCTGAACTTTATTTTAAACCCCACCAGGCTTATTTACTTCAGAGCATCTATCAGCTTTCCTAGGAATTACTCAAGGCCCAATTTATATCTGTTATTGAGTTTATACCCCAAGCTGGGTTTTTTTTGTTTGGGGGCTTTTTTTGGGTTGTTTTTAAGAAGTGGCAGAATTGGCAAGACTTAAACTGCTTTTACGCTGTGGTTCTCCTCAATTACCTATTTCCAGAAAAGCCCCATCTCTGTCTGGGCACATCTCACCCTGGCATCCAGCTGACAGCAGGGGCCAACTAACTAGAAGCACCCTCAGTGAGCACCAGATGCCAAGGTGACAGGGGTTAACTCCTGCGGTCGGACCTCTTTTTGTAAAGGCTTGGTCACAAGACTCCCTTTTGCCCACTGAGCTGCTTAAAATAACTTTTCTCAATTTATACGGAGCAAAGATTAGACTTCAAAAGAAACTACTCCTGGCAGATGAAAGGAAATAATCTTATAGATACGTGAAGGAACTAGCTGTTTCTTTGATTACTGTGGGGAAGGAGGTCCCTAGCTCCACCACTTCATTAACATCTGCAGTTTAACAGCATCTAAAGGCCCCCAAAGCCTATTCACACCCATCTGACAACAAACTCCGTAGTAAATGACAACCCCCCAGGAGGAAGGTACATGCCTTTCGAAACCCAAGACACAAACATATCCACGGGACATAAGCCCTCCGTCTTCTACCGTTTATATTTTATTTATCACGCTTTCAACTCCCAGCTGCAAAGCTGAGGAGAGAGAGAGAGATGTAGTTTCTCATTAGCGAGAGCAGTAAAACCTGTGAGAAGGAGCTATAAAATAATGTCCTACATACCTGTGTGGAAAACCCCCAGGATACCACATAAACCAGGACCGGCTGGTATTTTTCATTTAGCTAAATATGAATATGAATTTTCCTGATCCATCTCAATTGTGCCCTTTTGTTTTCACTCTCCCGAGTTCATTCCTGCCTCCAAATTCCTTCCCTCTGGGGAAAGGTTATAAACTTAATCCTGGAGTTTGCTTCACACATCATTTGCAGCTTGTCAATGGGTTTTTGAATGTCGCCATGTGAGAAATAACATTAGCCGGGGGAAGGGGCTACGGATTTCATTTTGCTCATGCAAAGAAGAATGACAGTAGTGCTCCAGTGCTGCTCAGGACAGAGAGCAAGTTGTGCTTTTTTGAAAAAAAAAAAAAACAACCAAAAAAACAGTTAATAAAAAGATTGTATGATCACCTTTTTTTTCCCGCAATATAAGTGATTATAAAAGATCTTTTTGGTCCATACTTAGTCAATTATTCTGTTAGAAACTCTGTCTTTTGACCTGTGAGGCAGAAGATGAAAAGTCATTCGTTACACTAGGTTTTTTTCCCCATTTCTGTCTCACTTACATGGTAGATTTTTCTTCTGAACAAATTAGCTTGTGGCTCAGTTCAACACTGACACATTAGCAATGCAGTCTGCAGATACAATCTGCCATGCTATGGAAAAAATCTTCCTTGGAGCTTCAGCTCTCAGGATTTTGCCACCTGGTAGCAGTTGCCTGATAGCCCTGACTACAGGCAAATTATTAGCTGGAAGAACCAGGCTTAAGAAACAGATCTCTGCCTAAATTGTCTTCTAGTTATGCCATTTGGGCATTTTTCTTAATTTGTTATTACTGAGGGCATTTGTGTGTCTTAATAGTTTATACTATTAAGAAATCTCCTCAGGAGCAAACTGTTTTCAACAAGCATTGAATGCTTAAAGCTGTAATTTCTCTAACATCACAAACACTTCCTATCAAACAAAAGGGAATTTTTTTGGCACTCTCTCAGGAAACACCTTCATTTACAGGGAGGGGAAAAAAAAGGTTATCTTAATGCCTTTGCTACATGCAATTTAAGGAAGTGCACATCACATCATACAGACCAAACCATCGAGTGGCATTCAGTAAAGCTTGAGTTATACTAAGTTGTTAAACACCAGGCTTGCTCGTGCCTTCAGATTGACTCCTTGGGACCATGACTTGACATATTGGAACTCCTGGGTGGGATTTTCCAAACCCCTTAGGGCCAGTTGCTCCTCTGTGCTCTCGGCTCAGACACAGTGCTCCCTGGATGGGTACCCCACTGGTACCCCACACAGTGCTCCCCACTGGTGGCCACCTTCATGGCCACTCAGCAGGGAGGACAAGGGTATCTCCCGCCTCCCCAAAAACCCTTGCCCTGTGCTGGAGCATGTCCAAAGAAGGGCAACAAAGCTGGTGAAGTGTCCTGAGCACAAGTCTTATGAACAGTGGTTAAGGGAACTGAGGTTGTTCAGTCTGGACAAAAGGAGGCTTAGAAGAGACCATATCACTCTGTACAACTACCTGAAAGGAGGTTATAACCAGGTGGGGGTCAGTCTCACTTCCCAGATAACTTTCCCTGCTAGGGGAGGTTTAGATTGGACATTAGGAAAAAACTTTTTCACTGAAAGGATTGTGAAGTATTGAAACAAGCTGCCCAGGGAAGAAGTGGAGTCACCATCCCTGGAGGTATTTAAAAGCTGTGTAGATGTGCTGAGGAACATGGTTTAGTGGTGGACTTGTCAGCACTGTGTTAATGGTTGGACTCAATGATCTTAAGGGTACTTTCTAACCTAAGCAATCCTAAGAAGCCACATTAAAATGGATCATCTATCAGCTTTCCCTCACCCAAAGCTGCCACACTGCTAAACATAATATACACAAGTCTCATCTATTATCCCCTCAAGCAAAGCCAAACTATCCAGTAACTGGTATCTTTCCAGCATCACTGCAGCAGCCACCTCATATTCTAGATAATCCAAAGATGGACCCAGTGACAAAGAGGCCTTTTATCAACCTGGGGTCTGTGGTACCACTGAGTGGAGCGTGTGAGAGAAGCCTCAGACAGCAAACACAAGATGACCCAAACAGCCGAGCTGCTCCTCTCCGGATGCGACCACGTGAATCACAGGATGCAGCTGCGACACAGGCAGCCCTTTGACAAAGCAGCTCGACTCCTGCCTGCTCACTCGTGCCAAATTTAGACAGGTTTACCTTCACAGGAATAACAAGACAAGGATTGTGCTGGGAAAGACCTAAAAGCCACTTTTATTCATAAGGAAAGCTGCAGCACGCTGTCGTTCCCAAAGCACAACCAGGTCAGCCACCTCACGGCGCCTTTGGGACAGCACTTCTAGACCCGCAGGAACCCTCTCTGAAGCACGTGCTGATGGATTCCTCCAGACAATAGCTTCTATGAGACAATTTACATGACTAACTCAGCCTTTCTGCAAAGAAAATTGGAGCAAGCCGTGGTTTGTTAGCTTCCCTGTGCCCGTTTTTAAGAAAATACATTTCCCATGATATAAATGTGCGTGTGGTTTATAGGCAAGCTCTGCAAGCACTGCATTAGGACCAAACATGGAATTATGTGCAAGCCTGACAGTGATTCATTTTAGTCTTGAAACTGAACAGTAGGCAATCAGAGCAACACTGCAGAGCTACGAGTTGGCATTTGCAGCTCGAACAGAAATGCTCCAGTCCATACTGGACCACACTCAACTGGTCTGCACAGTGCCTTCAGGAAAAAAATTAGGAGACAACATCATACAAACCTAAGGAAGAGCACTGGAGTGAGAGGGAAGACTCACTTCTCTCTGCTTGTACCTCTCCATGCTACTGCTCATCTTGTCCTGTGAACAGTAAGGATTTCTGGATTATAATCTATACTGTTTTCTATAGGTAGAAAGATGTATCACCACTGGCACGCCAGCATTGCTAGTTAGCTTCCTAAAGATTACACCAAAGCACAGCTGCTCCATGCAAAGAGCCTGTCCCATACTAACATTGCCAGAGAGCTCGTCTCTTCTTCTCAAAGAGATAAGAGTAACAACTTAATCCAATTAACAAAGCACAAAGCAGGAGTTTGTCATTCCAGAGTGGATGAGCTCTAATGTCTCCTAT
>VYZX01013267.1:443523-514523 GCA_013401335.1 Brachypteracias leptosomus | reverse complement strand
TCTACAACAACATCTATCCAAACCTGCCAAACACAAATTTGTAAAGTTCATTAATCTAACCAAACAGGTGACTAGTACTTCCGACACATTTTGGGTGAGCCGTCCTGGCACAGGCTGAGTAATCTCCTTAGCGTGACAGAGTCTGGGTTGGGATTGATGCCCAGTATTGTAGACCTTACCCAGAAGTCTATCCTTCCCTACAGTAGCCTTTTTCTATTTATTTCTTAATTTTCCTGGGTTATGGCAGAAAGCTATTGGGATAACATTATAAGGAACAGACAGCAATACCTTCAAGAGTTCAGCACGTTATCCAGAGGAAGATATGCTCTTCAGGAGCACAGAAGTGACATAAGCTCCAGCAGCACAGCCATACCTCTCAAAGGTGGCAAAAGGATGATTACATCCATTTCCTGGCTGTCCTCTACATAATACATAATGTATGTTGCTATGCCTAAGATCTTTTGCAGTTGATACTACCATCTGGATTGAAATATATATCTACATAAAAAGGATGTCTCAAAAAATAATCCATCAACACGAAGATTCCTAAGTAGGAAGCCTGTAAGGATAGAAACACCTCCTTTCCCTTAACAACTTATATATTATTCTGTAGATTTAGCAATTACAGGGATACACATACATGATGGACCTGACTGCAGTGTTCTGATCTAGGCTCAACTCTCACAATTGCATTAAATAGTTTATTATTTTCTTCTTTCCACCAACACGCACATTCTTACTCTGCTAGGAATGCACATTAAACCCTGGTGAAGAGAGCAATCTAATAAAAAAAAAAAGCACTTAAATTAATCCAGATGCAGACAATTCCATGCACTCTGCCTTGCAATATTATACTTCTCCCAGCCATACAGAGTGGCTGGATCCAATGTGTGCCCAAGTCTCACAAACCTCCATTGCATTGCAGCCAAAACTTGGTAGGTGCACAAATTTTAACAAGATATTATACCGTATTCATAAAGGGAATAGAGATGGTTTTACTATCTTAACTATTATTATCATTATTTTTTGAGTTCCAGTGTTAAAAATCATTTAGCTTAGCAATTAAGGAAGTCTTAAATATCAAATTAGCCATCATATATAACTTCTCCAGAATTAATCCTCTGTATTACAGATACATCAATTGGTAGTTAAGTATTAAATAACTACAACATAATGAGTAGCTCCAAGCTACTTAATTTCTTTAATGTCAGTGAACAGAACTGAATGTTTTCCATCTGACTCATGCAAGCAATCTTACTGGAGATGAAAGCTCTTTAAATACTATTTTTTATTAGACCACTTCTTTTGTGGGTTTACTTGATGAATATCCTTAATTTGAAGTATTTGGTAATTAGCCCGGTCAAGGACAGTGCCGCATTCATTCCTACCCTTTACTCAACAAGAAAGCTAAGATTAAAATCTAAGAAAGCTTAGATTAAAAAAACAAAATTATTTCTTTCAAAAGGGTAGTTTATTTGTCCCGTAAATCCTTGAAGGAACATAGATGGATATTCAAACAGTTTAATACTACAAGTGCTAATTCTAAATTTAGTCCAAAGTAGGACCTCAGTTATGGGATTAACAGAGAGAATTAAGGTTAAGAGAATGAAACGTGATAAAACCACGTTATTGTAGAAAAATAAATGCGCTCATTACTGCAGCTTGATCGTGCCTTTGATTAACACACTGAAGCTCCAACCCCCCTACAATAAGCAGGGACATCTCTAACTAGGTCAAGTTGCTCAGAGTCCCATCGAGTCTGACCTTGAATGTCTCCAGGGAGGTGGCCTCCACCACCCTCCTGGGCAACCTGTTCCAGTGGTCGATCACTCTCATATTAAAGAACTTTTTTCTAATATCCAACCTAAATCTACCCTTTTCTAGCTTAAAGTCATTACCCCTCGTCCTGTCACTATAAACCCTTGTGAATAGTTCTTTCCCTGCCTTCTTATAGGCCCCTTTCAGGTACTGGAAGGTCACAATAAGGTCTACCAGGAGCCTTCTCTTCTGCAGGCTGAACAGGCTCAATTCTCTCAGCTTGTCTTCATAGGAGAGGTGTTTCAGCCCTTTAATCATCTTTGTAGCTCTCCTTTGAACACATTCCAACAGGTCCACATCCTTCTTGTGTTGAGATGCCTACCCAAGACAAGTAGCTGGGCAGGTAAACATACCAGAAGAAAGAAATGTAGAACTGATTCAAATAAATAAAAATCTCTAATTACTCATCCTTGCCCAGCCAAACGGGGCAGGTCTTTCTTGTCCGTGCTCTTTTCATGTCAGCAGGACTATGCACAGTCCCAACCTGGTTACTTAAGACCTTGAACAGAACAGTTATGAATGTACCATATAATGGGATAACAGCTAATGCACATAATCCACGGGTAACAAAACAGGCCGAGTAAAGGGGATCTCTCTGTTCTGCCTGTAAGAAACCACAGGGATGCACTGCGCTGCTTGCTTACCAAGGAGATGCCAGTGAGGTTTTCCATAGAAAAGATCTTTGGTTCTTAAAAAAATTGCACTACTTCAGCAGCAAACTCACAATGAAAAGAGAACACTCATTTGCATCAGCTTTAAACATCCATGTTCCAGTGCTACAAAGCCTATGGCTGATAAAGTACCCTTTCTCCTTTGCAATAATTGTAATGAAAATGCAAAGATCTGGCAAGATATTTGCTGCTGAAATACTTCTCTATTACCATGGAGAATTTGGAATATCCACCACTGCACTGGAACAAAATGAAGATAAAGGAGCTTGAATGCTACTATTATTGTTAGGATTTCTTTCTTCTTTCTTAAAGGCTCCCCGGATTTCAAAGGGATCAGAATTAATCACAGAAATAAATCAAATAGTGCTGCCAGTAACAGAGCAGGAAGAAGTGTTAAATAAAAACAATAAACAGAAACGGCTACACACTAAAATAAACACACACACACATATATAAAATTAATATTTGGAAATTAACAGAAGAGCAAAGTACTCGTGGGTGCCCCTGGGACAAACCTCCTTCAGTCCGTAGCATCACTGCACGTGCATGCAGTGAGCTCATGGTCTGCATCATTTTCCTCCCAGGATGATGCTCTGGAGATGGAGATGTGGGCTATAGGATTTAGAGTCAGGGAAAGGCAGGGAAAAAAAATTAACATTTAAAAAAATAGAGAAGTAATTGATGATTGGTTGGATCAGGGACTGCACTTCACCTCTTGCCCTAGGGAAGGTGACATGCTATATCATCCCATTTTCCAGCACCTTGTTCATACCACCTTTCTCCAGCACTATTATGTGAGGGGCTCTATACTCAGCAAGAGGGACATGGGTGTTTATTTGTCTCCCCTGAGGACCCTTAATAACCAGAAGCCCTCTGTGGCCGAGGAAAATCACTTCGCAATAACCAAGTGATCACACTCAGCGACCACTTGCTGTGGACAACCTCGGAAGCCCTGGCTGTGGACAACCTTGACTTCTCCTGGAGCCCTGGGATCCAGGTGCATTCCTTCATTCCACTCATTCCTGGATCCTATTATCCACCCAGGCTGGTCTGCATTTGAAATGAGAGAGCAGTTATGCTACTAACTAAATTCTTAGAGAATTTTCTTATTTATTGGCAGACTTGTTGCAAGACACGGTTAAAATCTGACTACTACAGCACTTGGGGCTTCAAAATAACGGCTATTAAACCCAAAACTTAAAATTTTTAAAATTAAAGAACTTGGTTATCTGTTTGATAAAGAAAAATATAGGCCTGATATAAGGACAGATAACAGAATTTGATAGCAAAAAAAACCCAAACAGATGAAGGCTCAGTACATAGCAGATTCTAAAGAAAATGGGGTTATTCTGTGGCTCCAGTTATGTCAAGGATATAGTATGGTGGCCCCTCCCACAGAAAGCACAATCCAGCCTTACAGAGGTGCCCCTTCCCACCCAAAACAGGCACACAAGAAAGGAACCAAGTCCTAAGAGATGCCCAGATGCTCCAAACCTACTGAAAGCTTGATATTAATGTCCAATGCAGAACACTTTCAGAAAATAAAGCCACTGTCACAATAAAAATGAATACAAACCAGCCTGGAGTAGAATTTATGTTCCTCAAAAGAAAGTAAATCCTCAAGATGAGAGACTACCAGACCATCACACCACCGTGCCATCATCCCACCAATGTTTTAGAAAGCCAAGGGAGCCAGACAAAACCTATCAGCCTGTAACACAAACACTCCCTCCAAAGTATCTATTAGGCTTGAAGTTGTAAATTTTTCCAATGACACTACTCACATGCTGTAAGAGACCTAATTCCTGCACCCATCAAGATAAAGCTGAATTTCAAATGCTCTGGTGTGTGCAAGCTGGCACTTATGAGACTACCACTGGTTGAGTTTAATAACTTAGAGGGAAAAATGACTTTTAGTGGACTCAGTTGAGAATATTGAGCTGGAAGCTACTGACAGGCATTGATTGTGTAAACCCACAATGCCGTATTTATAAAGTAGTTTTACAAAGGGTATATCTTTCAAAACGTATAAATTAAAGTCATTGCATTGGAACTGCCCTGCTGTAACTGTCACACAAGTCTATACATAACATCTGTTAAATGTATTAAAGAGTACCACAATGTTAAACTTCTGTGTTTTAAAAGTTGTAGTGAATCATATAGCTGTATCCTACTATTCTTCACATGACTGGAGAGGAGAAGAAAAACAAAATAAAAAATCACAACAATTTACAAATCACTATCAGCTAACACAAGGAAAACTCCTCCCCAAAAGAGCAGTTTCCAGAAGGTAAACCAGGGGTCTGGAGAGGAGTTAAGAACAGAGAAATAAAATTGATGTCACTGAACAGGAGCCCCACAAACCACAGTACATCCAAAAGCTCTGTGTCCATAACATGCATTGGGCTGTTCCTGTTGAATCCAATTCACACAGGATCAATCAACTCTCTTACTGCCCCATTCCCTCCTGAGTGCACCTTTACTCTGCAGGTTTCCATAGGCAAAGGAAGCATTCTTAAATAATTTGGAAGAATTCTATGACATAAAAGCACAATAGAAGCTCACCTGTCCTCCTGTTGTCCCTTTAGATAAAAATCAAATCGTGGTTCAGAGAGACAGAGAAGATAAATATTTTTATATAACAAATCTCAATAACATGTTTTGCAAAAGCATATGCCCAAATTCTGTATGTTAGATTGAAAATGTAATTTCGACAGAATGGAATTTGATCCAGATAAAAGAAATACTGAATATTGTGCAGGCTTTGCTCAAGAGATGCTTAATTACACGTTACATGCCACAGTCATTGCTGGAAATCACCAACAACATGGAATTACAAGTGGAACACGACAGCCATTGCCAACTGCATTAGGGTGCCTTACTATTCCCCTATTTATAGAACAAACTTATTATTTCTTCAGATGACACTCACAAAAAAATTCACATATTCACAGAGAGCACAACTCTAGTCTCATTATTTTTCATTAGATATTTGGAAACATCAAACCAGAGCAAGATCATTTGGCTTAGGATTGCTAATAACTTATCAAACCTCCAGTTTTCTATTTCACACACAAAAACAAGTGTTGGTAAATCGTTCAATATAGATGTTACTTTACCTACAACCCAGAGAGAATGACAGCTTTTCTCTCCAAAAAACACCAAAAGACTTGGAGCACACATGATTACATTCAGATCTTGACAGCTATCCTATAGAAACTAATGTTTCTAGCTATATATAGTATATTGTGAAATATTTGGCTATGTCTCTATTGTGCATAACAACAACTCCAACTGCCTCATTTCTACATTCTTTTATATGCATTTTATATGCTTGGTGGGAGGGAACAGAAAAAGAACTTAGTGAATGATTAAGCTTTTTCTTTGTAAAAGCAAGTCATGCTGACTGTCCCAATTCATCAATGTCTGGGGGGATACAAAGGAAACCTGATGCACTGTTTCTGTGCAGAATCCCTTATTCTAAACACCAGACTTCTGGGTTTATTTTAAATGAAGAAATACACAGACAGTTAGATATTTGTTATCATAATATCAAAATATATTTTAATGGTGAAAGGCAGTGTCTTTCAACCTATTAAAAACAATTCTTTCTTTTCAATACAGCCTTCTTGAATAAAAATGTAAAGAAGATTAATAAACTGAGGGAGGAGATTGCCATGTAAACTTGGTTAAATGTTCATGAACCTTTGAAGGTTCACACCCTTCCATCTGCAGGTGAACTTGGGGACTACCAGAAGTTTAACTTGTCAGCACCATCCTGCTCTCAAGCATGCTACAAGCATTATGCTGGCCACTATTCCTGACAGAAATAGAAACATGCATCTACCATGGGATTCACTACCCAAATTTAGCCAGATCTCAAATACAGTGGCTCACTTTAAGCAAGGCAAGCAGGTCCCAGCATGGACACTTTGGGAGGGTGAGTCTCCCAGCCCATGGGCACATTTCCCTTCTTGATTGCTTCAGAAGGAGAGTCTCTGGGGGATCTATTTTCCTTCCCTGAGGAGATACTGGAAGCCTCAACAAGTAGCTTATTAGCCTTACAAAACTAAAGTTACATGCTCTGAATTCCTTGGTAAGTGCTAGATGCATCTACAGAGCTAAATGAAGAAATACCTCAATCATAATGTTATAGCCTCCACGTTAAGCAAATACTGAGAGAGAAAACTTGCAGGGGACCAGAGCTTGCAGGTGACTCCAAAACTCACCACCACCACCTCAACTGCTGGTCCTAACAACAGCAGAAGAGGAAAATAGCTCCATTCAGACTGCCTTTAGTGAAGTCCTTCTCTTTAGTGAACATTTAAAACATTTCTCAAGGATTTCCCAGTTTAGTGAGCAGCCCATTTTATTTTACATAGAAAAGATTTTATTTTTCTGTAAATTGGGAGGTGACCTACAAGAAGCCTTGGTGCTATCAGAAGGTCAAATTCTGTTAGCTTTACACCAGTAGTCCTGGCCTCCAAGAACTAACCAGAGGAGAGAAGACTACAGGATTTTGTAGTTAGGTCTTCAGGCACATATACACTCAAGTTTCTCAACAACTACATTTTCTAAGCCCCCCATAAAGAACCACTCTTATTCTCAAGAAATATTACATTAAACAGTATTTTCAGCAAGATAAAACCCATTAGATTATGTAGGTGGGCATATCAACACAACCCTTCTTAGTATTGCTTTCTTTTTTATAATCCTGTTCTTTACTTTTCCTAAAAGCAAGCAGTTATTAGTAGCTGGGATAGATGTGTAAAACTTTTAAGACTGTCTACATGCCCTCACCAAACTACTTTAGGTGGCTTCTCCATTCATTTTACCAGCCTATGTAACCACCAAGTACCCACTCCCTGACTGAGGTCTGATAAAGCCACTACTTTTTATCTTTTTAGAACTATGCCACAACAGAAAGCCCTCTAAATTAATACTAGCTAAAGCTCCTCTTTATTTTTAAATTACACGAACTGTGAGCAGTGTGTATGTTTACAAATGAATTTCTAGAGTTTAATTGACTCCTCGACAGAGGCTCGTACAAAACTGTTCTCCATTAAGTTGTCCCATAGTCCACTTTGCACTGTAATTTATCGCTAGTTCTTCTCCTTGGAGTACTCTGCTAATGCCATTGTCTCATAATCCTTTTACAGAGCTACATCCATGTAAAGTGCCTAATTATAGACTGCAGAATGTCTTGATTTCCTTCTCTCCTTGGCAAAGGCCAGTTTTTTGTTAGATGTGTAGTGTTTACCCTGTGTCACTTTCAATATAGATTTCAATCTACACAAATAGAAGGTCTCTCTTATTTACTCAGGACCTCATTTTCTGCTTGATTATACCAATGTAAATGAAGAGTAATTTAATTAAAGAAAATATAGTTAGTGATGGAAAATTTGCATAACTCAAAGCAAAGCCTGTCCACTGCTAGTAATAATTTATTTTATAAATTCCAGATTCTCATCTCACAAGTCCTTTAAAGAGACAAAGCTGTAATAACAATGATACATTTTCACAGAAAAAAAGTAGCATTTTCCTGCTCACAAAGGGCTTTTTTTTCAGAGGGAATATAGCTGGGCTGCATTTATTTTTCTATTTGTATAGTAGTCGCCACAATTAATAATCATAACATTATGGTGTATTTATAGAAGAGACTGCTTGCACATATGAGACCTCAAAGCATCAAAAAAAGCTCACTCATTTTTATAGCACTGAATCTCAGAATGAAACAGTCTCCCCCCCATCAGTTTTGGGCAGCTTTGCTGCATCTAAAAAAAAACCAAAAAGTATTTCAATGTCTGTTTTAAAAACACATACATATGGGGAGATCAAGAAAGGAGCAAAAGAGCATTTAGAAGACATTAGACCAAAACAGCACTGTTGTGGATGAAGTTTGGTCTTGGTTATTTACAGTATACCATTAGGGGTATGGCTTTGCAACTAGATTAATATATTAATTTCTATGAAAAACCGCCATAATATCTCAACTTAATGACTGCAAATTGAGAAAGATATTAAAAGTGAAATTTATTTGCCTTAGCATAAAGCCTCAAGTACCATTTTTTCTTCATACTCACCAGCAAGAATATCCTGCGGATGTGCAGGAGAACATTACTGCCAACACTTACAAAACAAGAATCTTTCTATGAAATTGCCTGTTTAAGAATTTGCTTTAAATAGATGGAGAGGAAAAAAAAAGGTCTTGCTTCTCCTCAGCCCTACCCTGATGGATGGTGCTGCTCATGGGTGTAACAGATCCAACAGACTTGGAACAACCGCTCCGTCTGGTGACAATGATTTATTTCTGCAAGCAACTTCAAAGTTCAGACATACCATTTTTAGATAGCGGCGACCACTTCATTTCTACAACAATAAAAAACAAAGGCTAAGAAGAACTGGACCTTGCCCAGATTAAGAGTCTGTGGGACTTGCTCTTCCCTCACGTCCCTGTCCTGCGGTGCCTTGGCTTCCTCGCCTGCCAAACAAACTGCAGACAAACTTCAGCACTACTTTCTCAAAGGACAAGACATTATTTATCCATAAGGGTGTATACACACAAGTATACATATATATATAAGCACACATCACATAAAGCATAGTAATAGATGACTTGAGGAAGAAGGAGACACGAAGAGGCCACGTAAGAGGAGAGCTAGCACTGAGGTTGGTTACGAGCAGAGGCGGCCACGTGCTTTCAAGGCTTTCTCAGTCCAATTTTTTGGAGCTACTTTCAGCAATGCATTGGGATGTACTTTTTTTCTATTAGCAGATAAGAACCAAAGGTCGGGCAGCGTGATATAAATCCCTGAGGACACATTATTGTTCGTTTGTTATAGAAACCTAAAAAGGAGGGCTTAGCTCCAGCCTTTGGCGTCCTACCGAGCAGGGGTATTGAATTTATACAACTCCTTTCCTACACTGTAAATTGTATTAAAATAAACATATTCACATAGTTGTCTTCCTCCCCTCTTACCCCTTGCTCACACACAAACTCAAAACAGCACCGAGCAGAAAAAAAAACAACAATAAGAGACACCTTTATCAGCCTCAGCCATCTGTGTTCCTTTAGTCTGGTCCAAGTATTTTGGCAGGCATGTGCACAGCTTGCTCCTACCCAATATCATCCTGCCCTGCAAGAAAAAGTCCACTCCCACTTCCTCCCCTCTCCACTAGTGCCTGGGTCAAGCAGCGTTCTCGTTCTGTTGATGGCAGGGCTTGAAATGATAAGGTATCGGTGCTTATGGTTAATTAATTATGATCTCAACACAATCACTTAACCTTATTCTGAGTAACTGCAACCCCACTTGATAACATGCACGGAGAAATAAATAGATGATAAAACCCCACACAACTGCTAGTCCTGACCATAGGAATTACTTGGAGTTAAGAAATTCTTAAGTAAAAGTAAAATAAAACAAGCTGAGTCCTTGAAAGTTAGAGGTGCAGGAGTTGAGTGCTGTTAGAGAGAGAAAATAGGGGAAAGAAAACTTCTACCCCATGTAAGATCACCACCACCATAAATTACTTTCCAGACAATCTGACATGACCCCACTGGGGTTAAAATCTGGATTTTCATTAATTTGTAAAGGCTCAAATTCTTTTCTCCAAGTAGACAGGCATAAAAACTTTATTAGGCGACTTTCAAAGGGAATAGAATCGTGCTCTGAAAAAAGTCATTTAAATATACACAAACAAAAAATGCAGGTCTCGAAAGAATAAGAGAGCAATAAACTACTGAGCTTGCCTTCTGTTTCTAAACAGCCTTGTAATTGCAACATGTCTTCATATTTCAGGCAGCGTGACATTTTGATGGATTAAAAAGATTGGTTGTATTGAAAAGAATGAAGAATGTGGAATGGGGAAAAATACCAGGAAACCTGGAGTGTAATATGATAGAAGAAAACCCCTATGGAAAATACAAGCTTTAAGCACATATACTACAGATGTGTACCATGGCTCAGGCATCTTATTTATTCCTCTAAACTATTTCAGTAGAATTCTCTTAATTTATCAAAAATGATCCAAAAAGGAGTTGACATGAAAAGCCCTCAACCCAGTTTTCCCTCTGGCTCTCCAAGGAACAATTTATCTCCTAGTACACTGCAAGAGAAACATAATCACATATTTCCCCATACACAGTGCCTGTGGCAAACCCACAACTCTAATTTTAAAGTTTTAACTAGTGCTTTTTCTGTATAAATATACACATATTCCCTGTGATGTGAACTTTTTGATTTTTTTTTCTTCTCCCCAGCTTCTTCAGGATGCTACACACCAAATTCTCCTTTTGATAGCCAATTGCTGTTGCTGAGCTTAATCCAGCACTATCTGGTGATGGATGCTATTTAAATTCATTTGGTCCAAGCAGGATATAAATTCCAAACAGAGCTTAAAAACAAGACTACAGCTTTGGGTCGGTAAAACATCACATACACATTCTTAGAATTAATAGCCTCTTCCTGGATTATATTTCAAGAAATGTTGCAGATACCAAAAATAAAACTTTTGGCTAAAAACCCAAATGAAGTGCTTGCTTAAAATAGTAAGTTAATATTTTACACATCCATATTCTAGGCAAAAACACATCTTGGAAAGGCTTCAAAAGCATTAAAATTGAATATACCTCCAAAGGAATCCCCAAAGAAAAAAAAAAAAAAGATTTTGTAACTAAAACACTCACTTGTTCACTCTTTGCTTCATGGTAGATGTTAAACTCACATCAGCAGCAATATCAGAGCAGAGTTATGAATCAGCCCAGAGCAGCTCCACATCCAACGCCTGGCAGAAAGCCACAGGCAGGACATGGACATGAGTGTCACAGTGCTGGTCCAGCTCTGCTCTCCAAGAGAGAGGACAGGACTGAATCATGATGGACACCTCCAAAAGCACACTCATAGCACAGCTACCTTCTCAATCTCCTAAAAACTAATGCAGAGTCACACTGCCATGTTTCCCTCACCTTTTACACACTTCTTCACTCACATTGGCAAGTTGGGGCTTGGCTCCTGGTTGGGAACAGTCCAGATAAGGACCTGAGAACTGAAAATGGTACAGGCAGATCCTACAGCATCGTTTGACCCAGTTTGGTTGTTTTCCAAGCACATCCAACTGAGTGGCTGAAGACAGAATTATTTTGACACGTGCATGTAGAAGAGCATAGCTAGCCATGAAGCTGGCAAATGCAGATATATGAAATCAAGAAAGTTTAAGATTTTGTGTTAATGCTGATGATACTTCACATACTGGCCATATGGCACATCTCAAGGCTATTCCCATTTGTTTCACCTAAACATCTGTGAGAAAAAAATCCTTTCTTTTTGTTCCAGCTCTATTAGAGGATCCAGATCAACTTCATGGGGCTCTTAGGAGTTAGCTTCCTTCACATGGCCACTGCAGGGAACCCCAGCTTGGCCAGGGGATGCCACCTCCAGACCACAGGGTAGAGAGAGCTGGAAGGTGATGCACTGTAAGAGGCTCTTCTTCAAAAGAAGGATCCCCCAAAACTTCTTCCATCTGTCTGAACCTCAGAAGCTGTTGAATATTTTCACCCTGAGCATGCCTTTCTGTCTGTAGAGCTGGTTGTCTTCATCAAATATAACCCTTGTAAGTAATAGAAGATCTGTGTCAATACAAGCAACTGCCTATTAGCAGTGTGTATGTGCAAAAAACTGCAGAATATAAAATGCCAAGGCAAACGCTTGTTTTCATCATTTTTTGAATAGCTGTTGGCACATAAATTACCACTTTGTAATAGGCTCTCTGAAATCCTTTTGCATTAACTAATGTGACTATATGTATTTTTACAGGGCAATCACAGCTATCAGTTTCCATCTGTTCTACTGTCCTTTTGGTATGTTATTACTCTGAGGAAGTAAACAAAAATAGATCACTACGAAAACAAACCTAGGTGACAGTCTAGACTAAGGGTCTAATTAAAAATAAGATTTATTAGAATACAGAGAAACATCGTAGTAAAACAAAGACACAGTTTCTGTAACGTATCTGGTATTATTCTTGGCAAAGTGAAGGAAGGCTATAAATTTACTGAAACAAATCAGTACATCAGTACCATACTGATCTGGCATCACTCTTCCTGACTACGAGAGTAAGTTAGGAAAACTCTTTGTTTTGCTTCAATTTTAGTCACCATAAATTTATTTTCTAATTAGAACCCAAGAGTATTAGGCCTTGTCTACACACGGGTTTTGGACAGACAGGATTACATGGGTAAGAAACCAAACTAACTTAGCAGTAATGCTGCTCCCCAGTCTAGACACAGCTCAAACAAACTATACCAGGAGAACTAGGTCATGCAAAAGGGTTGCTTTGATATAAATTAAATGGGCACCTTGTTATTGGAGGGGCGGGGAAGTGGTCCTGGCAGTGGTGGTTCAACAAAATCCAATCTCTGAAAAGACTCAGAAGAGACCATGGAAAAGTCTGGAGCTTCCTCCCATCAGTCAAAAGGGTGCAAACATCCTCTGAGGAGATGCACCCTCAAGGTTCAAGATATGCACAGCAAACAGGGAAAAACCAATAGCAAAAATTTCAAGGGGCAACAAGAACACAGCATTACCCTAGTAAAGCTAGTGGTGAGAGCTGGAGACACCAAGAGGGCAAGCAGGCTTTGGTGACCAACTTTTGCAGTTCTCCTAAGTGAACAGGCACTGACTGCTTCACCTCACACCAACATATGGAAAGAAACCTGCACTCCAGCAGCTCAGGGCGGGTATCATTTTACATGGAAAAGGACTCACTTATTAACAGCAGTAGAACCCAAGAATCATTTAGAGATTTGGATGAAGAATTTAACACTTAGCAAAAATAAGCACTTGAAAGTTTTGCTCTGGTTTTTGGCTATTATTTCTAGTGTTTACATTAGAGACACATGAAAAATAATATTTTCCATAATAAAGAATGTTGGTTTTAGAGTCTAGTGATTTTTAACATAAAAATTATGAAGTGACCTCACATGCAAAAATGCCCAGAGGCTGCTAAAATAGCAAAGAAATGAGAAATTCTAGATATTAAGAAAATGTAGCAAGGCAGAGCCATTAAAGAAATTAGACAGGATGAAAAAAGGAACAACTTTACACTGAAACCCACAAATGGGTTTGGAACAGTTTTCCACATAAGACACATTCATCTCCCACTCTAGTTCAAGGAGAGCTTAGAGATCCCTTTTCAGATCAGTGCAAATGACAGCAATAGCTTAAATAATAACAAGTTCCTCAGAATCAGCAATATCAGCACTAGGAAGAAAAAAAAACTGGCTTTGGAGCTTTTCATTGTTTACTCAAACATTTCGTAAGTGGTTTCCTTTGTCAAGCTACAATTCATGTGTCATGGATCATTAAAGAATAAGACAATTTATAAATAGTATGAATACAAGGAGCACCCCATTGTTCTTATTTGTACTGGTAAATATGAGACACGCCAGATAAGACTTCTCTGAAGTGAGTTTCAAATTCTCTTACTAAATTTAAAACCCTTTACTGCCAGTCAGCTTGGTTAGAAAAGTAACACCTTCAATGTCTTACCCCACCAACCCACCCCTTTCCCTCTCTCAAAAGGATGTTAGGTCTAGCCCTGCATCCCTCAAGTGGTACCCAGCCCAAACAGCATGAGGGATGCATCGTGCTCCTATGGCTCCAGCAGCCTCTCTTGCAATGTGTCCTGTCATTCCTGCTTAGCAGCATCTTCCCTTTCTTAGTCTGGGTTTTTGGAGCTCTTCACCACATACGTGCAACAGAGGAGACAGTTTTTGAGCACCTCCACCTCACTGCTAGGTCCAGCGAGGACCTGTAGGGTGCAGTGGTAACACAGAGCTAGTGAAGCCACCAGACTGAGGCAGGGCTGAGTCACAAATCTCCACATAAACTAGTTACATCATGCGATCAGGCTTTTATGGCCATCTCTGCAGTTCACACCAAGCCAAGACGAAATGTCTATGATTTTCTTTCCCAGGAGAGGGCCATTCATTCTGCCTGTCTTCATTAATTTCCAGATCTTTACCATGCCAGCAGCAAGCACTGTCTAAAATCCCTGTATCTGGCCTGATTTAAAAAAAAAAGAACACTTTTTTCCTAGACTATGGATTTGGGTGCTAAAAGCCTCCCCCAGCTTGGAAGTCCAAGCTCCCCAATAATGAAATGCAGCACAAACAACAGCTACAAATGTACAAATGCAAAAGAAATCTCAGTACATCATATATTTAAATCTCAGTACATCATATATTTAAATCTATTACATATATTTAAACTTTATACACTTTTTCTTGGAAACTATGAACCTATTTAAAGCAGATGAAAGATGTTCAAGTAGTTCACCTCCCAAACTGTTAGCCTCTCCTCTGCCATACCTGATATACATGTTAGCACCATTGGTCCCCAGCAAACCCACTGCTCCTTTCAGGGATGCCATCCACTGAAGGGTTAAATGTGCAAACTGGAGATCCTGTCTAATTCCATTTAATCCCTAGTAACACAGAAGATGAGGTATTGTCCTGGGTTCCTATTATTACTGCCAGACGAGAAACAGGGTACAACGTACGACCACCCAAAATATCCCACAGCATATGAACATTGTTTTGGGAGGCAGGACTGAAAAAAAGTCATGTGGTTTTCAAGTGATGCCAATATGTGTTAGTCATTTAATAGTAAATATCAAGTCATGACAGTGAAACTCTCAGCCCTGCCTGAAGAGGTTAAAAAAAAATTATGTTGAAGAGCTGAGAGAAAGGAGCTAAGCAATTGCTGAGTTTTTTCTTTCAGCAGAAACACATAATAAGGCATGAAATGGCAAACAGAAAGACTCCTTTCAGGACACCTATATATATTTTTTTTTTCTTATCTGAGAAGAACAGTACAACACCTAATGATTAATGCAAGAGGGAAAAACTAAGACTGATCACAGAACACATTCATACAGTGTCAAATCATCTAGTTTGTAGATTACACAGAAATAGGCTAAAAGTCCAAAATAAATAACAACAACAAAAATCTTTTAAATTCAATAATAACAATCCAAAATTACACCACTTAGCTGTAAAATACAATGGAACAAGCACTTGGGTTTTCTTTACAAATCTCAGAGTATTTGGTACTTTGAGCATAAAGCTTCGTCTCACAACTTGCACTTTTGACACCCACACACATTTTTCTCTCCATATAATAACATGCAGAGAAACATACACAAATATGAAACCTAGTGCTGAAAAAAAAAAATCCATAAACTGTTCTTTGTTTCCTAAACCATTTTGCTGTTGCTTTACCAAAAATACAATGCAACCCCTTCAGTTCAAGACATCTCAGCTCCTTTGGGTTCAGAAGGGGATTCACCACAATCCTGCCATTGCACAGCTCTTCCCGTGGACCTTCTCTACAGAAAGGGCTAATAGATAACCCCAGTAGCTATGCAATCAGTGGATCTATAGCCTGATGGTATAGAACAAACTCCAGGAATGGATGAGAAAGACTGGAGAGAAACTTTTTCAGGTGGAGAACTGGGTGGATCTTTTCAATATATTTGATATTATTAAAAAAAAAAAAAAAATCACACTATTTGAGGTCCCTTCCAATCCCTAACATTCTGTGATTCTGTGATTTCCCAAGGACAAGGATTGATTCTTTCCTGGAATAAGTGGTTTCACACAAGCCTACTCTTCTTTTATACTGCCTGCTGGCTAGACAAAGCCTGGTCACTGTTACAAAGCCGTAAATATCTCTATTTCACACCAGGTATCCACCACCCAAACGCACTCCTAGGGCAGACATTAGACAAAAGGTCTATTAACTTTCTTGCTGCTGCTCTCCTCATCAATCTCAGCCAGCCAGTTTAACACTGGGAGGCTCCGAGTGCTCAGTGGCTCACTCGCGTGGCACAGAGCAATTAAGATGATGGCATCAGGGCAGAAGGCACAGCAGGCAGTGAAGAGGAATGTAGAAGTTGTTGAGCATATGCTGTTACTGGTTTTCCCTTTAACCATACTCAGAAACAAGCCTCAGCACATTCTTCATAAGAGAAGGAAGAAAGAAAATACACAATACTCCAGCTTTTTCCTCACAAAAACCAAACAGAAAACAAACAAAACTTATATCCAGCCTGTCTGTTCAGAAAGCTGTCAGGTAGAGTGGAAACAGACCTATAGGCTTTGTCTGCACACCTGCATCAATGCTTTACAACGTACTTCTCAAAGGGGAATCTAAAAATCAGTCAGCCTTCATCTTGCCAGGTATATACGGAAAAAAGTTGAAGACATTATGGGTAAAAGAACACTTCAGTTTTGTGGCTTTGGATGTTCTATAGGTTCATGCACATTCATTGTCCCTCATGAGCGTTCTGGTATACCACCACTCAAGCCATCACTTTAAAAACCAGGACTGGAATAAAAGATTAAACCTTCTGAATTGCACATTTGATGAGCAAAGACTTCAGTACGAGCATGCTTTAAGGTGGGTTTCCAAAGATAAGAGATAGTATTCACATACTTGGGTACCTGCTGGTTTTTTATGCAAGATAGGCAGCAAACTCTTAAGACCAAAGTGTGCGCACTGCGTACATCAAACCGCAACCAAGAAAAGTTGTCATCCAAAATCAACATGGAAAAAAGCTGCATTGCTTATTCAGCACCCACTGCCAGTGAGCTTGCACAAAAAAGGTCATTGTAGCAGTTCTTGTTCACATGTGGGACAGCAAAAGCCATTCCAGATAAACTCAGTCAAGAGAAAGTCTGCATATGGTTATGTTTTTAAAGTTGATAGCTGATTAGAATTTAGAATATATTTCTAAAGAAGCACAGTAAGCTAATTACATTTGGGAGAAGCAGCATTTTAGAAGCTATGAAGACACAACCAGTAATATGAAATCCTAGCTCCGAACTATTGCTTCCAATGTTCTTTAAGGAATAAAACATTTGCTTTTGATTTTAAGGAGTGGTTTGTATTCAACAATGTAAAATTAGTTTAAAGTTTCAAGGGTTGTTCTCTTCCCTGCTCACCACATATTCATATTAAATACTTTTACAACACACAAGACTATTGCAACCATAGGCTCTCCTACTGAGTCCTTCTCCAGTCAAGAAACTCTTATCACGTAGGTAGACTCAAAGTTGAAGGACTGTCATCCAAACATCCACTGCCAAAGGCTTAACCCTCAAAGCAACTGTCCATCAAGACAAAGAAGATGTAGTAATTTTTAAAGTTATAAAAATGGTTCAATCTTTTACAAATTACTGTCAGGTGGACAAAGATCTATGTAACAGGAATCTTCTCATAAAAATAGCAGGAATTACTTGAACCAGCAACACTACTAGAAGAGGTCATTTTCCAATACACTACTGCTCTTCGAAACATGATAATCAACAGCACAGAGCACACACACTAAGACAAGCTCTCTCATACGAGCCAAGAAATCTTTGAGTTTGAACAGTGCTCAAACTCCCTGCCTACCAATTACTCTGTAGAGCATCAGTCACTGCCAGTAGAGTGAGGTTACATACCTATAGAGATCATGCTGAAACTACAGTAAAACAACAAAAAAGTGGCTACAGAGAGAAAAAGCTACAGCTGCCAAGAAAGAATTAGAAACAACACATCTGCTAAAATCAAAAAGAAAAAACCCAGACCACCGCAGTGTCCTGGGTGGCTCAAAACTACAACATAATTCCCAGGAGGACGTATAGCTGGGGTAACGACTGGGATGCATGGGGTTGTACCATACTGAGGTAATATGTTCCAACTGGTGAGGGAAATACTTGAACCACTACACACTGCCAGCATCCTCTGCTGGTTGACCCACTCAGTGCTTCCAGCCCCAAACTTCCAGGAACTGAGAAATGGCTCATCGTCAAGTGCAGAAGGCAGCTTCAGAAGATGGTGCAACTTAAAGTGAACACAAGGTTCCCTTTCACACCAGGCTTCTCAGTATTCCCACAAAAGACAGCAAGAATGGTGTAAATGATCAGCCCTGTGACTCAACTACCAGGGAACAAATAAAACATTTGTACTTCACAGAGGATGTTTCAAACCTGTTTTCCACACGTTGCTCCTCAACCTAGCCATGTAAAGGCCCTTCAGTCAAGGCAAATGGGTTTGTAATAAGGAGAGTTGCCAGCTAAAATGTTACACTTTCACCACCTGTCACATCCAAGAACAAAACCAACATCGTTCTCATACTCATCAGTGAGTGTAAAGAAGCAACCTAAGTTGAGATGCACGAGAAGAGCTATCTGAGAGACTGAACCAGGCAGGGACACCAAGCACATTCAAGACTGGAGACACAAGATAAGCTGCTCAAAGCCTGGCCAGTTCTCAGACAAATACCAACACAATGACTGTAGTGAAAGAAGTTCAGTTATAATTCACACAGAAAGACTTAAAATCATTAACAACTGCTAAAAGCTTTAATGACAGGCATTTGGGAGTTGTGCATGCCTTCTCATTTTAGCATCTAAACCAGTTAGAATCTAAAATTCATTTGACCAACAAGGTGCCTGAAGGAGCTAGATTTAAACATTACACCTGACCCTCTCTCAAATTTCTAGAGGAGGCTTTGAGGAAAACAGTTTAGACTAATTGCAAGTTATCTTTAATGAACCATCAGACCTAGCTTTCAGGTCTTCTGCTGTGCACCACCATCCACAAAACAACAAATACACAAAATGTCTCGTTTAGACAACAAACAGATAAATAATTAGGAATAAAAGCCCTACCTCCGCTCGTTGCGTGCGGGGCAACACAGCTGACTTCTCAATGGCATAAACATCCACCAGGTAGAGACGTGCTCCTTGCTCCCTGTCCAAAATGGCAGCAGTCTGGATGACACCAGTATGGCGCCCGATGGTGAAGAGGCGCCCAAGACTCTTATCTTCGCATCGGACAGACACGATGTAATATTCCACCTGAGCTTCAGAGCCCCGTGGACTCGCTGCTTCGATGGAGATCACGTTGGTCCCGATAGGCTCACCTTCTTTCAAGATAGTTATGTATTTTGGCTGAGTGAAAACAGGCCCGTCAATCCCTTGCAGAATTACAGTCATCTCAGTGGTAGATTTTCTCCTTTCAGGGCCAAGATCCGTGGCAGAAACAATGAGATTGTACATGAGCTGAGAAGGCACCAAAGCTGATGCTACCCTCAAATCTCCACTATAGCGATCCACGATGAAGGTTTCGGTATCTCCGTTGACTATTTCATATTCCACCTCTCCATTGGCACCCTCATCAGGATCTGCAGCAATAATTGTTGTCAGGATGGAACCAATCACAACCGAGGGGTCGGCCGCAAGAGCATTTTGTGATATGAACACGGGAACGTTGTCGTTTTGATCCGTCACCAAAATGGTCACGTTCTTCAAAGCAAATCGCCTGGACTCCACAGGAACAGCCTGATCGGTGGCTTTGACTGTTAACTCAAAGAGATTAGCAAACTCACGATCTATCTCAGCGTTGGTAAATATTGTCCCTCTCACTTCATCTATACGGAAATGGTTGCCCCTTGGCATCTGCTGAATGATTGCATACGTTAGCTGCCCATTAATATCCGCATCTGGATCATGAGCAGTCACAGAAATGACAGAGCTACCAACAGGCACATTCTCAACAATGGATTTAAAGATGTCTCCTGGAGGAAAATTAGGAGGGTTGTCATTAAAGTCCCTAACGTGTATCACCACTGACATTGTAGATGACCGTGGTGGCCTTCCTTGGTCTTTCGCTGTTATATTTAGCTTATACAGAGATTGTGTCTCAAAGTCCAGTTTCTTTGCAAGAAAAATACTACCGGTGTTGGGACTGATGCTAAAGGTCCCGTGATTGTTTGTCCCCGTAATGCTATAGTGGAGGTCAGCATTGTCACCCGAATCAGAATCAGTGGCAGTGACAGATGACACGAGTTCACCAACTCTCATATTTTCCAAGACATCCACTAACAAGGTTGATTTAGGGAAGGAAGGACTGTTGTCATTTTCATCCAACACATCAATGCTCAACATGCAAGTTGAGCTTAGGGGAACCACTCCAGAGTCTACTGCCTGGATGACAAGTGAATACGACGCAGTAGCTTCATGATCTAGCTTACCTACTAAGGTCACTTGGCCTGTGCTACTATCTATTGCAAACTGGTTTTCTTCATTTCCTTTGATTACAGAGTAGTGAATCAACCCATTAACCCCCTCATCAACGTCTGAGGCGGAAACTCTCAGAACCTGAGTCAGATTTGCAGCCAATTCTGATATAGTAGCTTGGTAGAGATCTTTCAGGAATTTGGGAGCATTATCATTGATGTCTTTCATGTAGATTTGCACAGTTGCCTGATCCTTTAGAGGCTTTGGCAACCCCTGATCTGTTGCTATTACCGTGAGACTAAATACAGCAGCTCCCCTTTGTCTCATAAGAGCTTCTCTGTCAAACTGATGAGTGCTTCTTATTTCCCCAGTTACAGTGTTTAGCTCAAAATCTGGCTGCATATGCTCAAACGAATACCTGACTTCACCATTCAGCCCAAAGTCTTTGTCTACAGCATTTATTTTACCTACGTACGACCCATCTCTCTGCTCCTCTTCAAAATAAAACACATAGTTGGTACTGTTGAACAGGGGCCTGTTGTCATTTACATCCTCCAGAATTACAGTAACGTTCACAGTGGCGTTGAGTGGTTCTACTGCTCTATCAGAGGCGACCACCAGTAAAACATATCTCTCCTGAAGTTCACGGTCCAGTTCACTTTTTATATAGAGCTGACCATCTGGGAATATGCCAAAGGCATCCCCAGTATTTCCTTCAATTATACTATAAGCTATTTCTCCGTTCACTCCCGAGTCTTTGTCGGAAGCCTGCACCTTAAAAAACCTGGAATTCACAGGCTCCGACTCCAAAATAGTAATTTCATAGGAAAGCTGGTCAAACACAGGCGCGTTATCATTTACATCGTGGACAGAGACAGTCAGGATAAAGTTAGAGGACAGCTGTGGCACCCCCATATCCGAGGCCAGGATTTCAACCTGATAAGACCCAGCATTTATGTCAAGTGGCCCTATTAAACTTATGGCACCTGTTTGTTCATTGATTGAGAACAAGCCCTTTGGGTTCTGCTTAAGGCTGTAAAGGACCACACCGTTAACACCTTCATCAGGATCAAGAGCTTTGGCCTGGAATATGGTATGCCCAGCTTTCCAGTTTTCAACCACATTTACACTTTCCACTGCATGAATAAAGTGTGGGGAGTTGTCATTTAAATCTTTGACAGTTATATTGACCATAGCATCTCCAGTTACCGCCCCACCACTAGCAACCACCTTCAGCTGGTAAAATGCTTGCTCCTCCCTGTCAATGATACTGGCTGTGGTGATCTGCCCCGTCACTCTGTTGATGGCAAACATACCCTTTTGGTCACCTGTTGTAATAAGGTAACTGATGTTGGTGTTGAGGTCCATGGTGGAAGCAAAAACGGTACCTACATGGTAACCTAGGGCGACATTTTCAAAAACAACAAAACTGTACATGCCCTGGCTGAAAACAGGTGGATTGTCCTGGGTGTCCAAGACAGTGATGGTGACAATGGCTTGGTTCTGCGACTGAAGATGGCCACCATCAGTGGCCACGATCTGCAACTGGTAAGCAGTTTTCTCCTCCCTGTCAAGGGCTATTTTTGTTGTGATGACCCCTGTCTGGCCATGGACCTGAAACCTGGAGGTGTCTCCAGCTGAGATGCTGTACTTGACCGTCCCATTGGGTCCCAGATCAGGGTCCGTGGCAGACACTGTGGTCACATAGGTTCCAGCTGGCTCATTCTCTTGGATATTGGCAAAGTACTGAACAGGGTAAAACACGGGGCTATTGTCATTCACATCCAAGAGACTCACGTTAACTCGGGCTATTGAAGAAAGGGGAGGAGAGCCTAAATCAGTGGCTAGGACCTGCAGGGAGAAGTGAGCCTGCTCCTCCCGGTCCAGCTGCGAGATGGTGCTGAGCTTGCCCGACACAGGATCCAAGCGAAAGATTCGGCGAGGGGCCACCGAGGAGGGGCCAACTGCTGCCAGTGCTGGCTCAGCCTCCTGCAGGGAGAAGCGGACAGTCCCATTGTCCCCCAGGTCCCCATCTGTGGCACTCAGAACCAGCAGCTCAGTTCCTGACAGGGAGTTTTCAGCCAGGGACACCTGGTAGCCCTCAGGTTGACTGAAGCGAGGTTTGTTATCATTGACATCTAGGATGTTCACCACCAGCTGTGCGTAGGAGAACTTGGGCTGCACCCCCTGGTCACGGGCACTGATGTTGAGCACCACCTGAGAAGCAGTCTCCCGGTCCAGCCCACTGGAGATGGACGTGCCCACAGCATGGCCAGCACTGCTGCCCTCAGGACCAGCCGTGGTGACCAGCCCACTGTGCTCGCTGATGCGAAACCAGCCAAGCTCATTGCCTGAGACGATGCTGTATTTGAGGTTGGCGTTGAGGCCCGAGTCCCGGTCTGTGGCACTCAGGCCCCGCACGTAGCTGCCCAGGGGTACCTCCTCACTGATGTTCACCCTGTAGACCGACTGCCCGAAGACAGGGGGGTGGTCATTAATGTCATTCACAAAGATCACCAGGCTGGCTACTGACGAGCGACTCACAGGGGCTGTCACCACCCCATCGGGGGAAAGGGAAGAAGCTGGGGAGGCCGGGGGTGGTGGTGGGGCTCCATAGTTATCTGCCACCGCCACCGTAAGGTTATAGGCCGGGATGCGCTCCCGGTCCAAGGCGGCTGCTACCTTTATGAGGCTGAGGTTGGGTACCTTACTGCTGTGCACCTCAAAGTGCCTCTGCTCATTTCCTGCCAGGATCGACACGGAGATGTTCCCGTTGGCCGCGGGGGAGTCGGCATCGCTCACTGTCAGCAAGGCCACCACGGTGCCAGGGGCCGCGTTCTCATCCACGGAGGCGAAGCGGGAGGTGGCCGGGAAGTAACGAAACTTCACCCGGGGCTCGTTGTCATTAACGTCGAGCAGGCGGATGAGGGCCTCGGCCCGGCTGCTCAGCGCCGGCACCCCACGGTCCATGGCCTGCACTGTGAGTGAGTACTGCTGCCGTGTCTCATAGTCCAAGCGCTCCCGAATGCGGATCACCCCACTCTCAGGGTCCACCTCAAACGGGAGGCTGCCAGCCCCCTCCCCACCGCTGCCGCCATCACCTCCTTCTAGGCGGTAGCGGATGTCTGCGTTGGTGCCTTCATCGGCATCAGCTGCAGCCACCTGGAGAACACTGGCCCCAACAGGCGCATCCTCAGGCACTCGCGCTTGGTAAAGAGTCTGGCTGAAGATGGGTGGGTTGTCATTGATGTCCTGGACAGTGACGTTGACCTGAAGGTATCCCCGCCGACGGGGCTCACCCTTGTCCTCCACTTGCACCAACAGCTGGTAGGTGGGGGTGACCTCCCGGTCCAGCCCACCTCGGGAAACCAGGTGCAAGAAAGCTCCTTCACCGCTGGGGTTGAGGGTGATGTTGAGACGGAAACGTCCCTCCTCGTTACCGGCCACAATGCGATAGGAACCGTGGTCTACACCATTAGTGCCACTGTCAGCATCGGTGGCCGTGTCCAGGATAAGCTGGCGCCCGCTGCCCGTGTCCTCCTTGAAAGTCACCACGATGGAGGGGTCAGGGAAGACGGGCGCGTTGTCATTGAGATCGAGCACCAGGACCCGCACCTCGCTGGGGTAGGTGGGCTGGCTGGAGAGGACCACCAGGTCCACCACATCGCTGGCCAGGCTCTCGCGGTCGATGGTGGCGCGGGTGTGCAGGGCCCCCGAGGTGGCGTTGATGGAGAAGAGAGCGTGGTGCTCGCTCAGGCGGTAGGTGAAGCCGGGACGGGTGGCGATGGTGCCCACCCAGGTACCGGGCGGCTGCTCCTCCAGCACCTGGAAGACCTGCCGGGGCTCTGCGGCGGCGCCCGGCGGCGGCAGCAGCAGCAGCAGCAACAGCACCGGCGGCGGGGCCCCGGCGGGGCGGCCCATGGCACCCCGGGGAGAGGGGGGCAGCGCCCCGGGGGAGCTCCGCCTCGCCCCTGCTCCCGCTGACCTCCCTCGCTCCTCACTCCCGGAGCCTCCGCTCGCCCTGCCCCGNCCCCGCCGCCCGAACAGGAGTTGGGGGGGGCAGGAGGGGGGTTCGGGAAGGAGTGGAGGGTTGTGATTTGTGATGCCCGTCCGGCCGCCCCGGGAGGGATGCGTAGCTCCCCGCCGAAATGCCTCCGCTCCGGCGCGGAGCAGGGAGCGAGTTGGGGACGGCTCCGGTCGGGGCTGGGGCGGGCACCGAGGGACGCGGAGCGCTGCGCTGCCGCCTTAATGTTAAAGCATCTCTGAAAGGAACTTAAAAGGGCTGCGCGGCGGCCGGGACGCGCTGTCCCCGGGAAAGATATTCCGCTGCGCGGCCACAAACTTTCCGAGCCCGGGCAGCACAAGCGGCAGCGCCGGGCTGGGCACCCCCCGCCGCCACCGAGCTCCAGGCGCGGGCCGGGAGCGCCCCCTGCTGCCCCGCCGCCGCCACGCGTCCCGGTAACCGGGGCTGGGGGCTCCCCGGTGCCCCGGGAACGGGCAGGAGAGGAGGGGGAAGGGGAAGGTGAAGCATGACAGGGATGCAGGAGTTTCACAGAGGATGTAGGAGCATCACAAGGATGCAGGAACATCACATAGAAACAGTATCCTTGGCCTTCATCCCACACCTTCCTCCTGCATCCCAGAAAGACAGTGCCTTTAAATGACCTGAAAAGCCCTCATCCCCTCTGCTTGTAGTCACCACTAAGTATGAGGACAGGGATAGCCCCAAAATCAGTGGTGCCAGTGGAAGCAAAAGTCAAATTTTTAATTTGTCCACCTTGAAATACAAGCATGGATGTAAACACAGCAACCCACCAACCTATAGGCAGCAATTAAGCTGGACAAGGTAGATCCAGTGTGGCCATGTAACAAATCAACAAATACAGGGTTAATTTATCCTTGTAAAGTACCTAATGAATCTGGCAGTGAATTTTCCAACATGGAAAAGTAAGAAAAGAGAGAAGTTAAGTGAAAAGAAATGAGTGTATTAGTGGTGTGGAGTTGGAAGAACTGTGAGGATAATACAAGGGAGAAATTTTTTACAAGGGTGGTGAAACATTGGCACAGGTTGCCCAGAGAGGTGGTAGATACTCTGTCCCTGAAAACATTCAAGGCCAGGTTGGACAGGGCTCTGAGCAACCTGGTTGAGCTAAAGATGTCCCTGCTCACTGCAGGGAGCTCGGACTTCATGACCTTTAAAGGTCTCTTCCAAACCAGAGCATTTTCTGATTCTATAAGGTGTCAAAGGTGGTTTTCTCCCCCCTATTCCCCTCATATGATGAAAGAAAAGGAGATCAAATAAACATTAACAGGAGTCTTGACTGGAAGTGTTTAGTAAAGAAGTGGTGATTCCTGTCCCTGGATGGTATTGTCACCTAACACAAAGAGATACTTCAGGCTATTAACTCCTGCAAATCCCCATTTTCTTTAGACAATGGAGCCTCAAACCCACAGTCAGCCCCAACCCGGTGTGGGACCTTCCCTCTCTGACACAGCTCTCCTCAGCCTGTACTTAATATTACACTTTTCAGCATCTGCTGTCAATCTAAAGAAGGACTTTTGTACCTGAAACTTGTTGGTTCAGTAGGAGACAGTTCAGTAGAAGACAGTAGACACACTATTCTTGGTGGAAACACCCCCTGCCCTCTTGCAAGGAGCTGGACAGCAGATGGATGCAACAGCTAAGAAGGGTCCTGTTTGACTGCCTGGGTCACATAACGCTGTTAAAGCCTGCACCAGTTATTTGATATTTAACTCCATCTACAGGCGTACACAGACCCTTGCCTGCAGTCAGCAATTCACTGGATCTTCTCGAAAGGCAGCCCTGCATAACTATTTGCTGTAAAGAAGTTGTAACTTCTTTATTTGTATAACAAAATACAGAAGATGAGATAGAGTCAGCAGAAAACAGCAGTAATACTGTATTTGCAGAGAAAAGAGATTGGGGGGGAAGGATTGTCAATATAAATTAACATCACTCCTAGCTAGAATAACTCTTCTTGCATTCTCCATGGCTTCAGCACTAGAGGTTTTTCTCTCTACATGGGATTTTTCACATCTGCCAGCTAAATCTGAGCTCCAAGAGGAACACACAGCACTGAGAAACATGGTGGGCATTCTGACACCCCCCAGAAGGACTTTGGCCCTAATGGATAGGTCAGAATGAATCATTAACCAAGTTATTTTATGTATGGAACAGGTACAATCTTGTTCTAACATCACTCAAGCTTTTCTGTACCCACCATTTGCACTTTCCTCTGGGCTCTTCTATGCCAAAATTAAAAATGCTACTACAGACATATGCAAATTCAAATATATGAAAATTCAGCAGCAGCCTTTTAAATCAGCCATACATCTGAAGCAAGCAAGTTGCATAAAATTCTCAAAAAGAGAATACCTAGAAAACAGGTCTATTATCTAGACAATAAGTTTTAAAGCACCAGGTTTATGTTGTTCTAGACACATGCAAATAATACCTGTCAATATCAGAAGCCAGAATTATGATATGTACATTATATTAACACAAATGATACATTACAAAACTTTGCAAGTCACACATGATAATAAATCAAACAACATCTATCTTGTCAGTTTACAGGCCTTTTGATTTAATATTTGGAATAATATCACTGATCTAATATGATGGCTGTAAAAATCAGCAAGTTGTTTCAGAGACAGAAAGCCTTAAGCCTTTTGTATCCATAGATCTAAAGCTGTCCTAAATGTATTTCTAGATATAAGACACCTACAAAAGAAAAAAAACCCAATCCTTAAATTCCTGAAGCATTTCAGTATGTCGAAATCCTATTTCATAGGATTCAGAAAGTGTGGGGTTTTTACTCAAAATGTTTACAGAAAATTATATAAAATTTTACAGCAAATTTTCAGTTACCAAAAGAATTTGGGGCAAAAAATGTCTATAACATTCTTACTGCAGCTTTATTTTATTTTTAATGTGAGCTAATTCGAACATAGCCAAAGTTAAGAGATGTTTTAAGAACAACAATTTTTCTTTATTCAATATTATTCAAGTATTGAATCAATATTATTCAAATCTTATTCAATAACTTGAAAAAAAGTTATTTTAATGGCTAAGAAAAAAAAATAACCCATTGAAACTGGAGCAGCTTATGGTAGATATAAACTGACACAAACCTGCCTGTGCTGTCACTGGTACTGTCAGCAAGATGTGTTTCAAATGGGTTAATGGAACAGTGAGATAAATCCCTCGGGATCCCTTCTCTCCTCTGTCATTGCCCCTAATCTTGCCTTCTGAAAGATGAACAATGTTTATATGAAGATTTGTGTGTGACTGTCACACAGTGTTATTTCTGCTTATCAGTTCTAAAAAGACAGGCCAGGACAGAAGAAAGAGAGGGCAGTAAGTAAAGCTTGTTTGCCAGCCACAGGATCATGGCCAGCACCTCCCTTGAGTCCAGGGCTTGCTGGGCAGCTCAGATCAGAACAGTGATGGCTACGTTAAGGACTCTCCATCTTACCTTGAGAAAGAGGAGTTATGAGGAACTTGCTGAGCTAGGAAGCAGGAGAGAAATCATTCATCACTCCCAGCAGAGTTTAACCCTGTTATTCAGACTGAAACTAAACCAAACCTATGATTTTACTGTTTTAGGAAAGCTGCTAAAGAACTAAAGCCTGTGGAAACCATGACCATCTCCAACAGATGGAAGGGCTACCTGAGTTGTTTCAAAAACCTAAAATTCTGTGCACTTTAAGAAAGTTTTTTTGCTTAGCATGAGGGTAATAGAGAGACAAAAAAAGAAGATAGAAGAGAAGAGAGAAGAGAGAGAAGAGAGAAGAGAGAAGAGAGAAGAGAGAAGAGAGAAGAGAGAAGAGAGAAGAGAGAAGAGAGAAGAGAGAAGAGGTCTTAAAACTCAGGGAACCCCCCCAGATTCTTCCCTGGAGCCCACTGGAAACTTTGCATGTCCATCTGTTCTTTGCAGTTCTTAGACCCTAGGAGTAAACCATGACTGAGAGACATCCAAAGCCAAATTCTACTTCACATCACATTAGCCTAAGTCTAGAGCAGCTCTACTCATGCCAGTGGAATTTTTCTGGTGAGTAATAAGCATAAACTTGGGTAATTTTGACCCCTTTTAGATTAACACAAATAAATTTAGACCCAGTTAAGGCTGTGCTAGGAAGTGTTCCACCCTTCCTAATTTGTAAGGGCAGAAATAAAGTGAAGAAAAGGTCATTTTGCACTTTTCATCTTGCCTACAGCTCTGTTGATAACACAGCCCAACACTTCATCAGGCTTTCACCTCCAGATACAGAAAAAGCAATCTAATCCCAACACCATCCAGCTCACACTCCACTGAAAAGTCTTAATAGTGGCCTCATAGTGTCCAGTGTCAACAGATCAACACATCTGGCTGCCACATTTAATGTGTTTCCAAGGCTGTTTTGCCTAAAGTGGCCAATGATGCTGCTGAAATGTTGTGCTGGAAGACAGAGAAGGTAGAGAAGCAAGTGAAACATTAAGCATTACATGGAAGAAAGAAAGTTTTTAAGCATGTTTTCCTTTTGTGTAGGCTAAATGAAAGTTAAACGCGTACCTATTGTCTCACACAGTTCTCAGAGGTCTCAGGCTTATAATCAGACATTATGACAGGCCTAGAATTTTATTCTACAGCCAGAATAGGAACTGATTATGAATTCATCAGATCTGAGGGTTAGGTTTCTGTGCTTTGTATTTGATGAGCCAAAGGCAAGACCACAAAAGTCCTGTTAGATCCACCACACTCCTGAGTAACATGGGACTTGGCCCTGGGCATTTCATGATTCCTTGCAGGCAGCTGGAATCCTGCCCATACTTACATCATTATGGTTTATGGTTGGACTCAATGGTCTTAAAGGTCTTTTCTAACCTCAAAGATTCTATGATCACCTATAGACCCCAGCTTCGCTTAGGGTAGACAGTGTCAGAGCCCTTCTAGGAAGGACTTGATCTTCTTGCCTACCTAATATTATTCCTGCAAGGGCACGTGGTGGAGCTGGAAGCTGTTCAGAGGACCACCAAGGTCTTCCCAGGAAGTAGTTTCTAGTTTCAGTAGGATGATACATAAAGGAAATGTCACCACATGGTGACATAATATAATAATTATTATATTATATTACATTACCTTATATTATATATTTATACATATATATGTGTATATATATAAAAAATAATATAGTAATAATCCTGTATTTCTACATGCAGCAATGGAATCCATTCACTTCTCATCAGCACTGCACCAGGGAACTTTGTAGCCAGGAAATTAGGCAGGTATATTTTTAAGTATCTTAGGGTGTCCCAGAGACACCCCTTCAGGGTGAGCTACACTCCTNACATTAGCCTAAGTCTAGAGCAGCTCTACTCATGCCAGTGGAATTTTTCTGGTGAGTAATAAGCATAAACTTGGGTAATTTTGACCCCTTTTAGATTAACACAAATAAATTTAGACCCAGTTAAGGCTGTGCTAGGAAGTGTTCCACCCTTCCTAATTTGTAAGGGCAGAAATAAAGTGAAGAAAAGGTCATTTTGCACTTTTCATCTTGCCTACAGCTCTGTTGATAACACAGCCCAACACTTCATCAGGCTTTCACCTCCAGATACAGAAAAAGCAATCTAATCCCAACACCATCCAGCTCACACTCCACTGAAAAGTCTTAATAGTGGCCTCATAGTGTCCAGTGTCAACAGATCAACACATCTGGCTGCCACATTTAATGTGTTTCCAAGGCTGTTTTGCCTAAAGTGGCCAATGATGCTGCTGAAATGTTGTGCTGGAAGACAGAGAAGGTAGATAAGCAAGTGATGAATGAAACATTAAGCATTACATGGAAGAAAGAAAGTTTTTAAGCATGTTTTCCTTTTGTGTAGGCTAAATGAAAGTTAAACGCGTACCTATTGTCTCACACAGTTCTCAGAGGTCTCAGGCTTATAATCAGACATTATGACAGGCCTAGAATTTTATTCTACAGCCAGAATAGGAACTGATTATGAATTCATCAGATCTGAGGGTTAGGTTTCTGTGCTTTGTATTTGATGAGCCAAAGGCAAGACCACAAAAGTCCTGTTAGATCCACCACACTCCTGAGTAACATGGGACTTGGCCCTGGGCATTTCATGATTCCTTGCAGGCATCTGGAAGCCTGCCCATACTTACATCATTATGGTTTATGGTTGGACTCAATGGTCTTAAAGGTCTTTTCTAACCTCAAAGATTCTATGATCACCTATAGACCCCAGCTTCACTTAGGGTAGACAGTGTCAGAGCCCTTCTAGGAAGGACTTGATCTTCTTGCCTACCTAATATTATTCCTGCAAGGGCACGTGGTGGAGCTGGAAGCTGTTCAGAGGACCACCAAGGTCTTCCCAGGAACTAGTTTCTAGTTTCAGTAGGATGATACATAAAGGAAATGTCACCACATGGTGACATAATATAATAATTATTATATTATATTACATTACCTTATATTATATATTTATACATATATATGTGTATATATATAAAAAATAATATAGTAATAATCCTGTATTTCTACATGCAGCAATGGAATCCATTCACTTCTCATCAGCACTGCACCAGGGAACTTTGTAGCCAGGAAATTAGGCAGGTATATTTTTAAGTATCTTAGGGTGTCCCAGAGACACCCCTTCAGGGTGAGCTACACTCCTGGTTTTAACACACAACTTTCTGCTGTATTAAAGTGCATTTTGGTCTGAGTTCAGCTTCCTAGTAGGTGAAGATGACCACTAAGGCAGCTTCTCTGTGGACATTACCATTAATTTTTATGTTTTATGTATTGTCTGTGCTGTATCTCAGTCAAAAAGCATTCCAAATTGCTCTGAATAATTGACTTGTCATTCTGCTGCACTACATATTTTACTGTTGGCTGACATTTGTATCAAAATTAATTTCATTTCCTTCTAAACCATTGAAAAAGATCTGGAATAGCATTTGACCAAGACTAGGTGGTTCCTGGCAAAGCCACTAAAAACACACTAACAAAACAAGGACACCTTAGTAACTCTTAATTTTTTTTTAGGTCTATTAGTGTATTGAACACAGACTGCTTTCTAGAAAGGGATATTTTATTAGGGTTCATATGGGATTAAGTTAAATACTGCAAAGCACCTTAGTATCACTACTTGCAAAACCAATATCAAACTAATTTTTATTAGATTTTTTGTTTGTTTCTTAGATAAATCCTATTTTTAAATGCATTACTAACCAGCTTGGCATTCATTGCTTTAATTCTGTGCTTGCACACCATGGGAGCTTTCTGTGACAGCAGTTTGTCCTCTCCAGCCTGTGTAAATGTACAGTATTAATATTTGACTCTCTTGCAGTATTTCATTGATATATTCAATAATTTAAATTGAGCCTTCCAGGTATTGGAAACAAATAATTATCCTAATATTGTTCTTTTCTTTTTTTTTTCTATTTTTTTTTTTTTAATGTACAGAATCCAGAATAGCTGTCTATCTAATATTATTATTATTATTATTACACCCATACATCAGATGCCAGGAAAAGAGACAAATTATACCATAAGTACCCACCAGCTGCCAAAAATGGAGGAGATTTTTCTAACCACTGACAGCAGTTAACGACAATATTTGTCTTCCTGCAAGAATTATACCTCAATCAAAATTTAAAGCTTATACTTATATCAACATATATCAGTCATTTCTGCAAGCCATGCTGCATTGTAGTCATTAAGTAGAAAGTCAATATGCCTAATTTTATTATCTCAAAATATGATATAGACATTTAAACTAGCACTTAATACTGGGGTCAGGATTTAAGTTACATTTATAGGTGTCCATGTTAAGGTGGATTGTCTCTGCTTCTTTTGTTTGGGGGGAATTAACATCATTTTTATGTGTCAGTTTTGGTGAGGGAATGATTTCAGGCAGGACAGGGTAGATTTCCAGTTATGTAACTCATTAGGGTTTTGTGTGTTTTGTAAAGGTGTATTATTTTACAACAGCCAAGATGAGAGCTACAGATCTTGACTTGTACAGTAAATACTTTTTGTTGTATTTCTCTCTTTTTGTGTATGTGTTTGGAGAAAACAAATGTTTTCCTCATTGGTGGTCTAGTGTGAGTTTTTCCAGGAGTTTTTGCCACAGGACCAGTCTTGTCATTACTCACAGAAAGCAACATTAGGCTTTAACAACAAATAAATTATCAAGATTCCATGTCTTGATGCCAGCCCAAGCCAGCTTGTTTTATTGGCCTGTAAAACCCCTCGGAGGTGATATTTCTGTGTTCTGGCAGGACTTTACTGGAGCTGCTATGACAACCAAACTGCTTGAGCATTGTGAACATCCCTGAAGCAGCCCAAGAGATCAGGCTCCAGGATGGTTTATCACAGGCATGTTTTGGAATCTGCATCCCCCCAGAAGTATTATTTCACGCTGTAGACAAGCACGGTAATTGGAAATTCTACATCTTGTAATAAAAATGTGAATTTCTCCCCTACAAAACTTGATGGCAAAGGTAGGTTTTATTAATTGTGTTCTGTTAAACATACAGATGCAAGGGATAAGAATTTCCCACCATTTCTGACCAGCTTCCCGTTCAGTTTCTTGATTTCCTAGAATATTTCCCTAGCTTTTTATCTGAGAATTGATTTGTCTTATCCCTCTGCCTCACCTGAGATATTTCTTCATGAAGAGGGTGCAGCATCTGATGAATGACTAAATCCGTTTCTCTCTGATTCTTTGACCAAGCTTTATCTCCATTTATCCCTTTCACTAAGTGCATTCAAATTTATAACACCACATTGTATTTCAGTTTGGGGCAGATACAGCAGAAAACACCTTTGCTCCATTGCTTTCTCTTTTGCTGTTACAGGAACGAAATGTTACTACCATGTTTTTTTCTCAGGGTGCAGTTTAGCAGTCACTGAGGCAGAAAAATGTTAATTTAGATCAATAGATATTGAATCCAACCTTTTCATTATTATTTGCATAGAAAGAGAGGTCTGAGTACAGTACTTGACTGAAGGGTGACAGGTGAGTTAGAAAGAACAGGAGCCAGCCTGTAGCCAAGAGCAGGCAAGGCAGCGGTGGAACTGCAGGTAATTTAAACCTCCTGATAAGAGAGTTGCTTCTCCACAATTGCCTTTCACAGGGACTTTCAAGAGTCATTCATGAATCTCCTGAGGTTCACCTGTCATCGACTGAAAGACGTTTTAAAATATCTGTAAGTATGAAGACACACAATTGCTGCTATTCCTGGGAAGGAGAGTTGGCTCCCTGGGACTCACCTCATCATAATCACTGTCACAGGGCTCAGAGCTGTGACCTCAATGCAGAAAATCTTTCTGGAAGTTGAGATGATATGGGAAATACTATCTGCAGGCACAGGCAGTGTTATTTTCAACCTGCACATCCACTTTTCACTGGTTACAGAACCAGCTGGCAGCAGCCAGATACTTCTTCTCCCTTCCCTTGCTGTGGCTGTGCCCTGGTCTCCTCCCAAGGCTGTAAGGGACCTTGCTATGTCACTCTAAACAGTATGTTGATAAAACAAGCAGAATAGATAATACATCATGGAACCCTGTTATTGATATGCCATGTTTAGTCCTCATAACATTCAAGTTTCACTTGCCCTGGCACTAAAGAACTTAGACTGAGGTAGTTGTGATATTTAACTGAGGAACATGTCACCATCTCACATCAGGACAGCAGCATCAGTTCTTTCATGTCCAATTCAGTTCTCAGATGCCTCCCCAATCACATAATGAGAGCTGAATTGGTCTTTGGATATTTAGTGCTTAAATAGACTCACTGTGCCTGGAAAAAAATATTTAAATGTTTTTTCAACAGTGTTTTATAGCCTAGGAATATACTGGTCTGAACTTAGTATTATTTTTCCACACCTGTCTGCAGCAGTATGTTTTCTTTTTCCTTTAACAACTAGAGTACTCAGCAGTGCTCTTAACTGTACGCTGTGGCATTTTTGTTTTAAATTAAGAGGGTTTTTTAATAGTTCATGGCCTGGCTGTTGGTGAAACTCTGCTGAAGTCAGCAGCTGTCACATTTTTAAGGGTTTTTAAAAACATCCTCTACAAATTCAAGTGTTAAATTCAGCATTATCCCCCTCAGATTCCCATCAAATGAACAGAAGATTCCCACCAGATTCCCCTCACTTCTGAAAAAAAAAACCCACCACCAACAACAAAGTCCCAAATCTTCCCCCCAAAAAACCCTAAACAAGTAGAAATCCTGCAGTTCCCAGATAAAATTGTACTGATCTTTGGCACTTAAGGATACCTTAACTGGCCAGGAGAAAGAAAAGGATTCTCTAAGTGATTGCTAATGTTTCTTTTTTGTCCACTTCTTTAAGTTTTGTTGTTATTTTTTCCTCATCATGAGATTTAAGACCCTAAATAGCAACAGAAGATATGCATCATTCTCTTTTCCATTTTCACTGTAAAACTTCCACTGATCAAGTTAGAAGTTTATAAAATAATTTAAAAAACATACTGAAATAAGTTGGATGTATACTTATCATTATAGCTTGGATAAGTCACAAATTGAAAGTGCAAATTACAGGAAAGCTTTAATAGTGTTCTGTTCATGGTGTGACACTTAGACATAAAAAAATTAACAATGTTTTCAGCAATTTTAGGCCGATAAACTTACTAAAGCTGATTTTGATACTGAAACTGTAATTTTCTGAGAAACCACAAGATGGTAGAGTTTAGCTGAGAAGCAGCATAATCTACACCCGGTTACTATTGCCTGGAGCAGGAACACATAGCATTGTTAACTAATTACTAATTAGTTTTGCTAATGTTCCAGAGGATCAATTTCAACTTTTTTTTTTCATAATCCATGTAAACATTTGGAGAGTTTTCCATTGCTTGCTTAGCCTTTGCTGGCTATTTGAAAGTGAATGAAAGCCTCTCATTAATCTGTGTACCATACCCCTTGGATGGCCCTGTCTCACCTGATGTGCTTTGTAATAGGATACAACTACTGACAGTCAGACACTGAGAAAACAGACTATTAGTCTTAAATCCAGACAATCTGTAACACAGCTTAGTGCACCAGTTACTGTGAGGCTGCTAGCCTTTTATTCAGCCTTCATTAAAACCCAAACCTGTCCCTGAATCAGAAATAGAGCCTATTATCCAGGAAAACAGCTCAGCAAATCTAAAAGTTAAATCTGCTCATTGGAGTCCAACAGCTTTACTGACAGTCTTCCTGACACTATGTGGTGCTTTACTGACTCTTGTCACGATGCCATTTGTTCAAGGAAGAGAAAGAAAGTACCCATAATGATTCAAATTTAAGCAGCAAAGCCACTGACATCAAAATAACTTGGAGCTCCAGAGAATAAAATTTTGGTATAAGTTTGGCCTACAATGGCAGTGATTTCAGCATGGATACAATTAAAGGACAAAGCAAGAAAAGCTAAGAAAAAAACCTTGTTAGGAAGATTTTTGACATATACATTACCACAATTTATATGCTTTCAAGGGCTATCTCCAGCAGTCTTTACATGACTGATCTGCAGAACTGAAAGCAGCACCCAAAAGCAGCTCCCACCTCCTGCAAGCTTCTTGCCAGATGCTGTAGAGGAAGACATAAAACCCCCAAAACAACCCAAAATCCCACCTTAACCCTTTCTACAAGGCCTTACTTAGAGCTGCTTATAAACCCAAATAAATGAGCTCATCTTGAGCTGCTGGTGCAGTGACAAGGCTCAGCCCCTGCTGATCATCTCCTCAGACTCACCACTGGGATGCTTTGCTGCTCAACCCAAGTTGCTCATAGGTAATCGTCTCTGAAGAAACAGCAGGAACAAAATTTAAGTAAGAGACAATATCTGCAGAACATTCAGAAATGTGTCTCTATAGGGAAATAAAAAATCCCACCTCCCTTTTTTTAAAAAAATACCTTAGAAAAACTGCTTAGAAGCATTCACAGCAGGCTCTGTACTGACTTGTGTGAGATATATGTGGTGCATAGGCCTTATCCTACATTGCCTTAAAACAAATTACTATATTTCACACTTGATAAAAAAAATACAGATCTCAGAATTAAATCAGGCTCAGACTAACACTGAACAAGACTTTCATGTCTTTACTTCCAGTATCACGTGGTGATTTACAATGAAGGCTTTTTGAGTAACAACCTTGGAGCCTTCAGGCTGTACAGGAGGTGAAATACATCATGTTTTATGTTAATTAAACGTTTCATCTTTCACTGATTAAGTAACTAAGGTAGAATTTTATTTTTAGAAAAAAATGGCAGAAACATTAAAATTCTAACCTATTATGAAGGGACCCCAAGGGTAAGGCATAGTCACTTAATATTACTACTTAATGTCATCCTAAAATGTGCCTTCATTACTCTAAGGTAAAATATAACAAACTAAGTGCTGGATGGAAATTGTAAATGGGAGCTGGAACTCACATCAGGTGACAATAAATGGGGAACAATTACTTATCTCTGGAGAAGCAGCTGCAATGCCTCTGTGGCCCCACAGAATTTTAACTCCCTGAGGCCAGGGCAGCAATGTGGACCTGGGAGGGAAGTGCTGGTGATGCTACTGCCAGTGCCAACACCCCAAATCCCTGGGGTGCCAGCTCCCTGCAGGGCTGCAAACTTCTCTCCCAGGGAAAAAGGGTGCAGGATTTCAGGAGCAGCACTTTGCCCTTTGTAATAGCACAGTTACAGTCAGATGAAGGGTTTGGAGAACAAGTCTTACAAGGGGTGGCTGAGGGAACTGGAGTTGTTCACTCTGGAGACAGGGAGGCTGGGGGGACAGTTTGTTGCATTGAGGACCACAGCAGGCATATGCCTTGTATGACACCAACTGGCAAAACACCTAGCAAAGATCCTCTCATTCTTATAAAATACAAAATGAGACTCTTTCCTTCTGCAGCTCTTACATCACAGCTACAATCGAGCACAACCAAATCACACCAGGCATGACTTCATGCATTCAGGTACCTCTGTCTTGATGCCTTCCCCAGAGCCTGTTCTCCACGTGTCCACGCAGAAAGCACGTGTTCCTGCATAGCTGTCAATGCAGCAAGAAGTTGAACCCTCCCCTTGGAACACTTCCCTGAACAGAGAGCAAAGTCCATCTGATGCTCTTTGACATCCCAGGTTTCAGATTATTTGAAACCTTAACCACAAACTTCTCTGCTACACATAACTCCATATATATATATACACATACACATATATGCGTCCATCTCTTTCAAGCAATGAAACAGCAACAGGAACAGAAAACCAGAAGAGGGAGAATGAGCACAGCAAGTATGTCTTTTAACCCTTCTTCACTATTTGAAATGCTCTCGGAGTGGTAAAGTTTCTGCCTTGATCTTCTTTAGGGAATACTTCATTTACAGACTGCAGTATACACTCTGCATTATTTCGGAATAAATAGTCTTGAAGCTTTTGCTATAGTACAGGATCACCTATATTAGTGAGGGGGGGTTGTTGGGGGTTTTTTATTTGCATGCAAGCTGTATTTGAGGCTAAACTGCTTCACTTTCTTGAGGAATCACTATCCACATGGAAAAGCCACTGTCTGTTACATTTGCCCCGTCCTCTGTTTTACAGTTAACTGCTTCCATTCAGTTTTGAGGTAATAAGAATGAAATTCCCCACTTCAAACATTTCTGTTGACACTTCTGTTATTGTGATATTTTTTATTACTCCCCATTATGCCTCCTGATCACGTCAGGCCCAGGAATCAGCAAGAATTGTAGCACAAAACTCATAGAAAAGGGTAGAGCTGCCTCCATTCCTGTGAAGCGCTGGCAAATGCCAAGAGAATCTGGCATCATTACAGCGATGGATGGCCTGTGCACAGCACTTGGAGCCATGCAGACACATTTTCATTTTTATTTGGCCTCTCTGAGCTTGGACTTCAGTGGAGGAACTAAAAGGATTGGCTTCCTTACAAAGCAAACCTACCAGAACCCCCTTTTTAATACATCCCTCACCCGAAACCTTGTGTTTGATTTTAGAGTCGCTGTTTCAAGCGACTTCCACAGCAGGAAAGAGGTACAACACATTTCAGTCCCTTCATGAAAACAAACACAGCTAATTCCTTCATCCACAATGCACCTGAAAGTAGAGGGTCCCTTGGCCAGCAGAGTCCTCTCCCAGAGCAGGGAGAGCATATGTTTAACCATGGGGAGGCACTGCAGGTATCTAAGTTTTCACTATTTCTGCTCTGGCAGCAGTGTTCTTTCATCTCATGATCATTTATTAGACAAACACTCATAATTACATATTCTATAAATCCTGTTATGAAGTTAACCCAACATACAAACTTAATTAAACAACTACTTGCTCTTAAAATATTTGTCTTTATAATCTGAGCCACATTTTAAAGCAAATATTTAAATACACACTAAATATTAGGAAAACTCATATTTTCACACTGAAATAAACATTTTCATCGCTGCAGTTTTGGTGCCTTGAAACCATCACTGTGTATATCATAGTGTTACTGCAAACCAGGCTGGCTCTGAGGCATAAGTTTAAATACGAAGCATAATCACACTTGCAGAAAGGAAGATTTGTCTCTGTGTTTTTAAGCAAATCTTTCTTCCTATATAGGCTTATTGTTCTCTCTGGGGGGGCTCCTGCCAGCCCAGTTCAGGTTTGCAGACAGGCAGCACCCCAGCATATACACTGTCCAGGTGACATGGTGGATGTACCCAAACATTAACTACTTCATCTTCTGCCTTCACATTTACTTTAAAACTTTCCTGATGGAACAATGACCTTAAAAAAGGAGGGAAGGGGTTCAGAAGAGCCATGAAGTCAGAGAAACCTTTGCTTAGGCAGGGCTTCCTTGCCTTTGCCAAATGTGCCTGGAGGAGGAGACTGGTGTGCTGGGGACCTGGTGGCCTCTTGCTGTGGCAGTCACCCATCAGCCTGACTTTATAGAGTCGTAGAATCACAGAATGGTTTGGGATGGAAGGGACCTTAAAGATCATCTAGTTCCAACCCCAGTGCCATGGGCATGGACACCTTCCACTAGACCAGGTTGCTCAAAGCCCCATCCAACCTGGCCTTGAACACTTCTGGGGAAGTGTCTTAATGTCTGTCATTTTCCATTTTCTATTGGAAGTCTACAGGAGAAGTTTTGCTTTGTTGGTCTTAGTGAACTGCTCTATTTATGTTTCTAGCCTTGCAGGGTAAATCAGTTTTGAAAGTCTCTGCTCAAAGTGCAGGAGGCAAATCCTCCTTGCATCGGAGCTTCTCAGGCTGGGGCAAACCTGAAGTTGTATAGAGGGAATTGTACTGGGTTTGATAATTCAGAAATGGTGTAAAACTCATTTCCTGATATTATGCCATTAGTATAGGGCACTTTTTTTAAAAAAAAAGGGTCACAGGAGGCAATGCCTACATCTTGCACTGTATATATGCCAAGGGGTTAAACCTTGACAGGTCAGATTTTATTAAGGCATTCTCTCTATGACAGGAATTGTCACACACCTTCATCTCAAATTGAAGGCAGTACCTGTTTCCCACAGAGTCCTTTTTCTTAATGTTACCTCGACATCTCAAAGTGAACCAAAGCACTGCCAAAATCACCGTGTGGAAAGCACCCACCTGCTCTTTGGAGTTCCCTTCAATGAAACATGGGAGGGCTCAGGCTGGCAGGATGGGTGGTGGGGAAGCAGAACCACAGTTCCCTGTCCATTTGCCTGGAAACCTGTAATTTAGTGAGCATTTCCCAGAACAAAATGTAATTTGATAAATGTATGGACTCCTGTTTCTACAGAACGGTGTGTGCACTAGGAGTCATTCACAGTGATTAGCCCTAAGAGCTGTTAAAACACAGCCCTGAGTCAGAATAATTTCAACAGGAGCATTTTTCAGCAGAAAGTGCCATTAAATTGGTACCTGCAACTGTGTTTTTTTTATTCACCTTCCTTTTGCAGAACTCTTCATTTTGGTTTCCTCTCTCACCACCTGCTTTGTTAATTTAGATTTTAAGCCCTTCAGAGCAGGGACTGAACTTGCTACACATTTACACCACCCATGCCACAGTGGCATCCCTCCTTGTTTGGAGTCTCTTTCTTAACTATAATGCCAGGTATAAACTTTAATTAGAGAAAACACCTTGCAGAAATACCCTGCATCACTTGCCCAACCCTAACTAAATGACATTCAAAGTTAAAGAAAATAAAAGACACTTAAAGAAGAAAACTAGAATGCTGTACAATGAGCTTTTGGTGTCGTATCATCATGAATCAAGTTTTGATAAATGATTTCCTGTGAAATTTGAAGTATAAAACCCAAGGACTTTCTCAGCTGCTTATTCTGTCACCTTAGATCTGGCTTCCTCCCAAATGGGGTACCCAATAAAGATGTTAGTGCTGCATTTCAGATCCAAGTGCCAGTATCAGGGAGTATTTTCCAGAAAATAAAACTTCATTGTTAACCAAATTTATTTAAAAACAAACCAGTGGGACCTCTTTGTGTTTATGCATGTGCCTCGCTATTTGCAAAATCTTTTCTTTATCTGTAATCATTCAGAGGATGTAGTAGAAAAGGGCCAGTTCCTCTGAGCTCCTCCCCTGCTCCGAGTCTAAAAGGGTTTAATTGTCTGCACAGATGCTGGTCTCAGCAGGGTATAGTAGCTCTCTGTTATTTTTAAAACTGGGGGGAAAAAAATGTTAAAGATTTTGTGAAAACTAATACTCTTAGTATTTTCTTGGAGCATCTACGTACATCTCTTCTCCCTGTCTCTGCCTAGACCTGAGCATAGGAAAAGATGGACCATCTTTCCAAAGCCATCTTGCAGCATTTGTACCTGCTTCCCTATCACCAGTGGAGAGATGCCCAGCCCTGGCCCTGACTGCTCGTATAGGAAGGAATCTTGAACAAGGTGACAATGGCCACCTCTCAAATAAGAAAGAAGAAAAACTTAATTAAACGATGAAATGAATTTGTTCGTTGCCTTTCTAAATCTCATCTAGTGCTTACATGTTTTTTAAAAACTTTGTAAATGTAATTTTGCTTTCATGCTTTCTGTTAAATTTAATACATGGTGTGACTGGAAGTCATCTGCTAATACATTTTAATAGTATCCTCAAAAAGGAATGATAATGTCATATTTCTTCATTAATTATTATTTCATATAATTCTTTACTCGTTTCATACTAGCTCTTCTTAGTTTTACCACAGTTATATGAACCTCAATTACCACAATCTCCTTGTTTTTCAAAATAATTATATCCCCAGAAAGCTATTAATTACATTTAAAAGCACTACCATTAGCCAAGGCCTTAAATTATGCAAACATATTCAGTGTCCCCATGACGTTTGGATAATCAAGGTGGTACCGTCTAAACAGCAGCTCTATGATTAGGTCTTTCTGCCCTCGGCTGAATAATCTTCCCTGCACCTGTTGTGTGCCACAAAAATAATGGGATGTCTTATAAAATAATAATAATAATTAAAAAACCAAGCAATGGCTCTGAGTCCAGTTCACTCCCTGAAATCATATTCAATTTTATCCATCAGCAAAAGACGTGGTCCAAGATATCTACAGATTATTAGTAAGCTTGTTACTGGCAGAATTTTGAAAGATGAAAGCTCTCTTTGCCTGGTGTATTTTCTTTCAAACGTCTGGGTTTAGATCAATTATCTTTAGAAAAAAAAAATTTAAATAAAGAGGTCCTCCTGTTCTGTGGATCAATAGCCAACTAGCCATTGACAGAAGGGAATCCCCACAAGGCACAATTAAATTCTGCAGCAAGCAACATCCGTGCGCACCAGCTTCCTCACCACTGTCAAATGGGATATTCTGCAGGATACATAATAGGTATGGAGTGATGACTAAATGTAGAAAAATAGTAATTCATAACTGATTGCTAGAACAAGAGCTTACGATCCTTGATTAGGATCCTCCTATCATCTTGGGATGATGGTAGTTTGCTGCTGAGAAAGCTGACTCCTTTTTTTTGCTAGGAAATGCTGCTTTAAATTTAATCATAAAATAAATCTGTAATATAAATGTGATACACTCCAAATTGAAAGGGTATTTTTCTTGGTAGCAGTTTCTGCAGGTGGATGTGCCACCTCCTGGGCTGAAGCTGGTGCCTGTAGTTTGGGGAAGGCTGCCGAGGCTTTCCCCTCTCCATGCTGCCTGGCTCCTCCTGCATTCCTTTGTTCCCAAACAAAGAAGTCTCAAGGTAAAAAACAACACAGATCCTTGCTCTGTTATCAACATCAATTTCAAGATCTGTTCATGCTACTAAGAAATCACTTTATGAACAGTTTCCACCAAGGTTCCTCCTGTCTATTGTCCACCTGCATTATTCACTCATGCCCTACAACATTTGTAAAGACAGTGCTCCGTACCCTCAATACATCTTGATTCCTTTCTGGTTTCCAAGTCCTGCTGATATCTGATAACCCTTCTCTTTAAAAAAAAAAGACAGACATCAATGATCATCACATGTCCTGTGGATCTCTTTGTGTTGGGCATGTTGAACCTGCAGAGGAGCACCCTGCTCATATGTCCTGTCCTTTCTGGCATCACTTTCATTCTTTTAGAATCATAGAATGTTTTAGGCTGGAAGGGACCTCTAGAGGTCATCTTGTCCAACCTCCCTACACAAGTAGGGACATCTCTACCTAGGTCAGGTTGCTCAGAGCCCCATCAAGCCTGACCTTGAATGACTCCAGGGATGGGGCCTCTCTGGGCAGCCCATTCCACTGATCTATCACCCTCATGTTAAAGAACTTTTTTCTAATGTCCAGTCTAAAGCTATCCTTTCCTAGCTTAAAACCATTACTCCTTTAGACAGCTCTCTCCTCTGCAAATCTGCTAGTTGGACATCAGCATCTTCCTTTCAAGTTAAATTTAATCCCATTGAGCCAAATTTCATCTTGGGTTCATTCTTGGGAATGCTGTATCACAGAAACGAAAAGCCCTGTTACATTCACTACTAGGTCCACATCAACTAGGATTTTAGAGCAAAGCTTTCTCATCATTCCTCTTAGAGCCTGAAGTTGTGCCTGAAAGCTTGTGCTGCTGCACATCCACTATAGACAACAAATACTTTGCTCCTCATGGTCTGCAGAACACCTCTCTACCCTTGTTCAATGAATGCCTGGCAAAGCCAATTTTCTTTCTATTCTCCAAAGAACGTAGTTTTGTGGTTCTTTCTATGAAATGTGTGATTCAGATGCTGAGAGAAAGCTCTTGCCATTATTAATATCAATGACCTTTTCCCCCTCCTTAGGCAAACCTGATTTTCCTAATTAACAAAATGTTGTCAGTGCTGTCTGAGAACATGGGAACACATGAAACGTTTTATGGAATTGGCTGTAACACTTATGTGCTTCGAATGCTTTCCAAGATAATAGCATCTGGCATCAGGATGGGGAACACAAATTATATTTGGTAATAAAGGCTGTAACATGAAATCAATGTCTGTGCTGTGAACAGAGAGGAATGAGTGTATTGCTTTTTAAAAATATAGTAGAATAACAGAGTTTATTTAAGCATGAATTTCACTGGCATATTTACTGAAATTTCTTAAGTGAAGAAAATTTGGAACAATGCTGTCCTTATGGAAATTCATCTATTTTCATCTATGACCAGCTATTGTGAATTTAAAAAATACAGATAAGATTAAACAAGCCAGGAGCTTATCATAAAATGTTGTAGATACGCTTATGTGAAATACTACATGGAAGAGAAAAGGTTTTAAAACACTGAGTGATACCTAAGAAGGTAAAATATTAATCTTCCTTCTACTGAATCAATGTCAATCTTGGCTTTATTTAAATTAAAGCGAAAATTCCCTGGTTTTCACCTCGTGGGTGTATCCAGCAGGTTCTTGTAATTACCAAAATATATTTGTAAGCCAGTAAACCAGTCAGTATTAAATTTCTATCCTAATTAATAAGCAAGCAGCATGCTTTACTCGTTGTTTGATGCAAATACTGGATCAAACTTGCAGAGTCTTAGCTCATATGCCATATGTAGAAGAGAGGTGTCGCCTGGAGTGTGTATTACTCCATCTCCTAAGAAGGGGGGCTGGAAGAAAGAATTATCTTTGGATGGGATCGAGCACTTCTAATTAGAGTTGCCCTGATCCTTTGAGCTGCACATATCATCTGACACCTTCAGTCACATTCATTCTGTGATGATGTTCCCACTGTCCATGATGAGCTAGCAGTAGATAGTGATAAAATTAAGTGAGCTTTATCAGTCTTGCAGACAGAGCCATGCTTGGAGGCTGAAGAGTGGGCTATCTGAAGCTTAGTGAGCTTCTCCTATCACCTCCATCTACCAGTCACAGATAGAAGTTCCTGGGCTCCACATCCTGATTGTGATTAAAAGGTGACTTAAGAGATTCTTTGCCCTCATCTAAGAATGCAAGGAGTATTGTAATGTCAAGCTTAGATTTATTTATGACCAGTGAAGATAGGTAAAAGCCATCATTAAAGATGGAAGACCCTGAACCCAACAAAAGCCTCTCGCAGTCTTCAGGGTGGGTTCTCCATGACTGCAGCAGCAACAGTAAAGACATTGTTGAATTCTTTGAATTCAGGCAGGAGTCAGAAATGGAAATGAAAGGAGTTGGCTGCTGTCACAACAGTTTTGGCTCAGTAATGACTCTTGTACAGCCAGAGACTGCAGTAGCTTGTGTTTACCCAGAGAACTCTTCAATAATGTATGGTAGGCTGAGGAGCATGCCATAAATCCGGCAGGAGATAGAAGGAACAGCAGGAGATAGGGGCTGCTTTAATATCCAGACTGGCTCAGAAACTTATGCTGTGAGGGTTTCCCACTGTTGTGTTACCATCACAGCAATCCTTACATTTTGTATTCATTAACGCTCCCCAAGAAGGAAAAGGAGAAGATAAAATCTAAATTTTCATAAAAGGGAGAATAATTTGTCTGCAGCAGTCCACAAAACTCTGTAATTAATAGAATGGAAGCTGAAAGAATGTAAAAAATAAGCTTTTTCAAGGCGTAGATCTAGCTATCCCTGATTACAGTTTGACTGTTCTGGGTGGCTCTGTGAGGCAGTGACATGACACGTGCTCTGTAACTGCTGAAGAGAATGTCACCCCTGGTCAGCACCAGGCAGCTCAGCTCTCCAACCAAGAACTGAAAAGTGCCATCTCAGATACAAGCTTCTTTAAATAATTTATTCTGTGTCACACGGATTGGATTAGAAGTAAAGGATGGGATTAAAGGATTTCCTTTTGCTTTTCTCTCGTTTTTGTTTTTTTTTTTTTTGTTTCTCATTTTGGAGACAGCCATTGAAAAATCCCTCAGGGACAGAAAAGGAAAGAATTGACTAAATATCATAATACCTTTTCTACTCATAATTATAGAAAAATAGAATGGTTTCGGTTGGAAGGGACCTTTAAAGGTCGTCTAGTCCAACTCCCCTGCAGTGAGCAGGGATATCTTCAACTAGATCAGGTTGCTCAGAGCCCAACCTCACCTTGAATGTTTCCGGCGATGGGACATCAACCACCTCTTATGGTTATTTAGCATAAAAACAAAACAATATATGCCTTACTTTTACCTCTCTGTTCAAATATAAAGCATAGCTTGTAATAATCAAATAGAAACTGTTCTCTACATAGTGAAAGATCTAAAATACTGGATGGTATGAAAGTCCACAAAGAGAAATTGCACTAGACATTAAGCAAGTGCAGAATAAGACCCAGAGAGCATGGTTGTAGTCACAACCATAGCATTGGAAAGAATAATTGTTAATAAAACTGACGGATCTGAGATATTTTTGCTTAGCTTGCAAGTCTTTCAGACTCTGGTTTTTAGATTTGAAATAAAAAGCCTTAAGGTAAAGTTTACCTGTGTCTGTATAGTAGAGGCACCTTAAACACTTTTAATTCAGTTCTAGGTACATCTTTAAAAAAATAATTTCATCTTGTGCCCACAAAATTTGAAGAATTTGAGAGACACATGATCATTAGGAGATTTCACAGAAATGTTTTCATTTAAACCTAAATATAAATATTTTAAAGTGAAAAGACACCACAGTATTCTACATTATAGTCACTGCTGAAAAATATTTCTGCTGCTCTAGCCCAACATGACTTCTAATATTTGCCAAGATAGTCTAGTCACACATAGAATCAGAGAATGGTTTGGGTTGGAAGGGACCTTAAAGACCATCTAGTTGCAACCCCCATTTCTACTGGAGGAGGAGAAAATACCTCAAAGGAAATTTGTGGCATTCATACTAACTCCTCCAGAAACTGAGCCCACTTTTATCTACAGATGTGGGTAGCTTTGCTGAATCTCCATCAACGCTGGAGCGGAAGGATAACAGATTCCTGATAATTTTTTTCCTTGGGCAGTAACACTGAGTTAAATAGATTTTTGTTTGCAGACGTCAATGTCTCCTAAACAATGGCACCATTGTGGAGGTCTGCCCTCCACATCACAGCTGCCCAGAGTGGCTTTCCTTTCAAGGAAACTGCTCCCAATTATCAACCCCCTTAAAGAGCGTTCCTGATTTCTGAGCAGTTGTAACCTAGAGGCTAAGCTTGCATTGTTATGACAGCACAACTGTGTATTGATGTCAAGCTTGTAGGTCCCTTATCAGTTGTCTGCCTTGGCATATTCAGTCTAGGACAAACATCGCCGAGGCGACTTCGTTTACAAAAGTCCCTGTAGTGCTCAGAAATCCCAGATGCTATCAGGGAGTATCAATAGACAGGGGTATAACATAACAAACCGAAACCTCATAGTCCCATGTGCTTTTGTAACACCGAGACCTGAATTTTCCTCTGTGCAGCACTGTGGGACCTGCCAGTGACGGAAGATCATAGAATGTTTTGGGTTGGAAGGGACCTCCAAAGGTCATTTAGTCCAACCCCCCTACAATAAGCATCTCTACCTAGGTTAGGTTGCTCAGAGCCCCATCAAGCCTGACCTTGAATGTCTCCAGGGATGGGGCCTCCATCACCTCTCTCGGCAACTTGTTCCAGTGTTCCACCACCCTCATATTAAAGAACTTTTTCCTAATGTCTAACCTAAGATCCTTTGCCAGCATGCAGTTTCCTACAGCTTGCTCTTCAGTGGTGCTGGTGGCTGGTGTGGGCTTTCTGACAGCACGCTGGGAAAGTCTTTTACACTTGGCAACACTTCCCCATCGTTCTCAGGGTGCCCCTAACTAAACTAACTCTCTTCTTGTAGAATTAGCTTCCAACTTTAGGCTGAGTTTGGCTACTGTAGCAAAGCTGAGTGCTTTGGGGTTGGAATTAGATGATCTTTAAGGTCCCTTCCAATCCAAACCGTTTTATGATTCAATGGCTAAAGTCCATTCACTGAAACCTTGTTGACAACGATTCTGTATTTAGCACACAGATGCAGCTCTAAAAATATTACCACAATAAATATTACTCCAAAAGTTATTTCTGCACTTCTCCAGAACAAGTTTTCATTATCGGTGAGAAAAACAGGCTGAAACTTGCAAGTATTTTCTGAAATAGAATTGCAAAATTTTTCTGGCCAGTCACTTTTTAAAATATTTTATTTAAAGAGTGTTCTAGCACTGCATTAAAATACATTCTAAAATTAAAAGTTACTTTGAAAGAGAACGTCAGAATCTTACCCTTTGAAAAAATTCAAGAATGAATTATGACGTCTTGAAAAGAAGGTATTTCTACTTTTTTACCCTTTATCCTGTTGTACTTTCAGATAGAAAAAGCCTTGACTCTGAATGACATAGTGGTATCCTCTGTTCCTGACAGAACTAAGAGATTTTTTTCCTGACTGCCTTTAGGTGTATGAATTTACATACATCATGTGTCGCATTATGCTGGGTTTATAAGGCTGATAAAAATGATGCATGAGGGTCACATTACATTTTGAAAAGGCCATGCGTGGAAAAAAAAGCACACAGAAGGAGAAGGAGACAAAAAGGAAGTCATTATCTGTGAAAACAGGCCCAGATTCGGCAAACAAAGCTCAGCCCAGAAAAAACATGTACTTCTGCCTATACAGAAGCATGTAGCTTAATGGGGCTCGTGTGGGCATTAGGCTGACTTGGCAAGGAACGCCGCCAGAAGATTGAAACTGGAGCAAAACAGGAGGCAGATATAAATCAACTTCAAAAATGGAGTTGAAAGAAATACTAAAGAAAGAAGTGTTTGTTATATCCAGAATTAAAAATTGGCACTGGGGAAGTATTCGCTTTTATCGTTCGTACATGTCACTCTGCACTCAGAGGTGTTTCAGGGGGCTTGAAAAACCCCAGAATCACATGTAAAAATCAAATATTCCATTCCAAGTGAGATGCAGGAAAGTGGTGAAGTAGCTTGGCCCTTTAATACCAGTTATTCATTCAGGTTTTCTTCCTGGTCACTGTTAAGCTGGGGTTGGATTAGATGATCTTTCAAGGTCCCTTCCAACTCCTAGCATTCTGTGATATGCCAGCTGGAGCCCCTAAATGCACACCCATTGAGGACATCCATCAATTCCCACCCCTCTGAGCACCTGAGCAAGTGTTCTTGCTGAAGGACAGCCTGAAGTCAACAATGCTTTTTGATACCCCTCTCTGTGCCTGTTGGTGGGACGCTTGGGACTACTCTCTGCACAAATGTTTGTGTGGGTGGGAGAGGGAACACGTGCAGCTTCTGTTGCCGTAAGGCAGCAATGATGTCCAGTGCTGCCCTGGCAATTTTTGGGCTGTGAACAATAGTGCTTTATGTGTGCAAGCTCTGCTGGATGACCCTGGGAGAGGGAGCCAACGAGGAGAGCAGCTGCAGCTCCCACCCTGCAGCCCAGTTCCTCCAGCTCTCCTCTGCAGCCAAGTCCTCTTGTTCCCTGCAAGTAAATGGAGCCTCCAGGTCCAGCCCCAGAGCTGGGCGGGTTTTGCTTGTGTCCCACACCAACAGAGTATTAAGCTGGAAGGACAGAGCTCTGTGTGTGCATTTAGTGGCATCTGTTTTCTTTGTGCCAGCTCGTGCTGTTGGGATAGCAGCAGAGTGAGGTGCTTTGAGAGAACATAAAAGTGCAAGATCCCTGCCATGTTTTAGTGCTGTGTCCTATTGCCTTTGCTTTACTGGCTATAAACAGTGAGTGACAGCTGCAGTTAAATAGGGCTTTTCTTCAGAGAGTCACAGCTGGCATATTTTTCTCCTCTAGGCTTTTTGGTATAAAGAAATGTGTGAACCTCATGAGGTTCAACAAAGCCAAGTGAAAGGCCCTGCACCTGGGTCGGGACAATCCCCGGTATCAATGCAGGCTGAGAGATGAAGGGATTGAGAACAGCCCTACAGAGAAGGACTCAGGGGTGCTGGTGGATAAAAAGCTGGAGATGAGCCAGCAATGTGCACTCGCAGCCCAAAATGCCAGTGGCACCCTGGGCTGCATCCCCAACAGCGTGGCCAGCACATTGAGAGAGGGGAATCTGTCCCTCTATTCTACTCTGATCAGACCTCACCTGGGGTCCTGTGTTCAGCTCTGGAGCCCTCAGCACAGGAGAGACATGGACCTGTTGGAGTGGGACCAGAGGAGATCACAAAAATGATCAGAGTGCAGAACACCTCTGCTGTGAAGAAAGGCTGAGAGAGTTGGAGTTGTTCAGCCTGGAGAAGAGAAAGCTCCAGGGAGACCTTATTGCAGCCTTTCAGTACTTAAAGAACTATAAGAAAGATGGGGACAATCTTTTTAGCAGGGTCTCTTGTGACAGGACAAGGGGTCATGGTTTTAAACTAAAAGACAATAGATTTAGACTAGATGTGAGAAAGAAATTTTTTACAGTGAGGACAGGAAACACTGGCACAGGTTGCCCAGAGCGATGGTAGAAACCCCTTCCCTGGAAACATTCAAGGTCAGGTTGGACAGGGCTCTGAGCAGCCTGATCTAGCTGAAGATGTCCCTGCTCACTACAGTGGAGGTGGACTAGATGACCTTTAAAGTTCCCTTCCAACCCAAATCATTCTATGATTCTATGATTTCGTGAAACTGTGGCACTACCTGAGAACTAGCAAGTGCCTGCAGCCTGACCTAGGAGAAAGAGGATTTGTGCTAAAAGGACATATCCCAGCAAAACCCTCCAGAAGATCTTTTGCCTTCCAGACATACGACTCCAGTGCAAACCTCACGTTAAACATGAAGACCCAGCTTCCCTCATTGTTTTATATCATTTGTGTGTTTTGGCTCCTTCATAAACTTTAGAAACTGCAATCAAAGGTGTTGCAAAATCCGTTGGTACTTTCCCTCTTCAATGGGAGCTTGCAAGAAAGAACATGACTGCCTGCTCTCATGGTTGCAGGGCTGCCTGGCAGGTGGAGACTTGTGGTCTGATCTCCATCTCACGGGCTCTGTAAGGCTCAGCCTCCAGACTGAAGCATTTTCTATTCTCTTTTGAGAAGTGTAACAGCTACCACAGGAGTTGTGAAAAGTGGTTTGCATGGAAAGACGCCAAGCACTCTCTTTCCAGGAGCATTGCCCAGACTGCCTTTTGCAGCCCTGAGCATCTCCAGAGCTTACTCTATCCACACTTCCCCGTGGCCCATCTGAGGCTGCTCTGGTGGGACTTGCTGTTGAGGGGCATGGTTGAACCTGTCTCTCTAGTTGAAAACATGGAATGACAGAGCAAGGTATAGGAGACACAGCAAGCTCAGGCATAGATGGAAATGCATATATAAACAGGGAGGTGTGAAATCTGTCTTAGTCCGAAAAAAATCCTTTATAAATGTGCATTATTCCCTCCTTTGTAGTAAACATTTACTCATATGCCACTTAACTGTCCCCCTTTCACTCGTTCTTACACAGAATCCTCCTTTTTTCTGTTTTTTTTCTATACGTACCCAGCATATCAGCAGCTCCCAGCTGCAATTCCCTGGTGTCAGTGCTGGGAGCAGGTCTTGGTTGAAGGGAACTGAGCACCACTGATTCAATTAGCCTCCTGTGACTCACGGCTCAGAGAAGTGCCAGGAATTGATGAGCTTGGGAAAAATACTTATTTTTTTCTAATCAGGAAGAAGCAAATCCCAGGAAGCCCAGCAGAGCATGTGAACATCAAAGGGTCCAGGAAAGCCAGGCTGGCCAAATCCCAGTACTGTGGAGGTGAGCCCAAGCAGCCTCGCAGGACTCGGTGGAATCAAGAAAACATCACAATATTTTCAACATCTGCATCATCCAGTAAAACAATAAATTATTTGTCACCTAGTTGCAGAGAGCTGATTTTAATGGGAAGTTTTGGCAAGCTTTTAGCTTTCCTGTTTACTTAAAAGAAAATAAGTGTATGTGGTTCCAATTATTGAGGGAACACGTAAAAAACAAAAGTAGCTGAATAAATATAGTTCTTATTTTGATACAACTGCATTGTTTTGCAAGTCATAGATAAAGCATTGATTGTTTGTCTGTCATCAGTGTAACATTTTGTTGAGTTGCTAGTAGATTATATTTCCAGGCTAAGGATATTATTTTGTTTACCTATCAACAAATGTATCTTATTGTAACAGAATCTATTAATCTTGTATTCCTGTTGCAGAAGACAAGATAATGAAGAAGCTATTATCAGAATTTTTTGTCATTATCAGTCATTTTTGTAGCTACCACTATTCTCTCATAATTCAGGTCACCAGCTTCTCTAGTTCCTCCAGAAAAGGAAAATCTACTGTCCTAGGACTGAGAAAGAAGAGTTTGCTTCTAGACTCACATTCAGAAGAAGGAAAAAAAAAAGTAAGCATGATGTATAAAGGTGAGCAGCATAGAAAAATAAATACTAATAGAACATATTACAGAGCCAGAAATTTTGATGTGATGATGATGAATTTGGTGTTTTAACTGAGGTCAAGGGTAGGACTGACAATATCAAGTCAGCACAAAAATGTGAGCTCCCAAGTGGTCTACCCCACCCTTTGACTTGTGCTTTAGTTGGTTCAGAAGGGGACAGCTATAAAGAAGTCAGAATTTATGACTATTCTCATCAACTAAAAGATTGGTTCACCACCATTAAACACTACCATAATTTTTTATTACTTTAACTCAAATGTTGGATAAAAAAAAAATTTGTATGAGTGATTTGCTGCATCTAACCTGCCCCCCCCACTCCTCAAACCCCTCCGAAGAGTAAATACCAGCAATGATTTCACCAGAAGCCCTGTAAATTCAGAGCATTTATTTACCCTGGTACCCTGCTAACATGTTTTGAGATCATCAAAAGTTTACCTGTGATAATGAATCTGAGGGATAAAAGTAAATATAATAAACTCAGACTGGAACAGTAAAGCTGTCTCACCAAGAAAGAGGGCAGCAGCTGTGAAGGAAAAAGTTCATTTCCCTTTGGTTTGAATTGATTTTTTCCACTTAAGAAGTAGATTATGCTCCTTTTTTTCCTGTGTTCTCACCAAGATTCACGAATAAGTAGTACTGTGGAAGGAAGACCTATTAATCTTGAGATAACTTCTGCCTTCTAATAACTACAGTATGAAATTGCAGGGCATAAAAAGCAATGATCATCACCCAGAACCAAGGTGGGAGCAGCTCTGCTCAGCTTGGTGCTGTTCAATAAGGCTGGTGTTAAGATTACACCCAGGATGAGTCAGACAGATGTTTCCTCCCCATGAGGCTCAGATCTGAAATATCCACCCACATTCCTGCTTTTATAACTGGCTATTACCCCCATAAACACACACCTTGTCATAGTCTATAAGCCTCACTCATGGATGTTTTCACTGACATCAGCACAAACTTAGGTCGAATATCTCTAAGTCCAAAGACAGCTTTAAAGTTGATTTTTGTTGTAGTAGTTAGGTTTAGAAGAAACAGTTATTCTTATGTACTTTACAATGGTTAGCAGCAGGTCTTAGTGTGTCTGCAGCTGTATTTAAGTACTGTGAAGATCATCTGGTTTTTGAACGAAAACCACTCTGGTTTTCATTCAGAACCTGGAACAGACCCTCGCTGTCTCTGTCCTGGTGCTCGCGCAGTGTCTCTATGTTGGCTCATTTGTTGCACGCTCAGTTACACACTGAAGTTCAAGTCCTTGGATGACTCCAAATGCACTGGCTTGTGTTTGACACTATTTCGATATTTATGTGCCATAAATAAATGATACACACACATCTTCGTGGATGAAAAACCACTACAGGGGTAATGGTGCTGTAGCAGGGATAAAAGATCAGTGTGATTTTTGCACCGGGTGTGCTGCAGGGTCCTCCATCGGTCACCACACCCACACTGCAGATGGGACATGCCACACAGGCTTTGATGGGCTTCCAGCAACCAAGCAGGTCATTCTCCATCCAACATATATTGGAGCTGGCATCTCACGTGAGCCTGGTGCCATATCAGGTTCTGAGTGTAAACTGAGAGAGTGGGGTTAGAAAGAGATGTGAGTGGTAGCAAATACTTTTCAAAAGGCTCTTAGATGTTGCCAGATTTACTCACTTATTCCCTAAGTTTTCCTGCCAAAATAATATTTGGCAAAAGAGGATTGCTTTTTAGAAGGTTAGTGCATGAGCACAACGTGGCAGTATCAGTTTTGATAAGACTTTTGAAGAGCAGCCCACTGCTTTTTCAGTTGTGTTGTCATGGCTTTCTTGTTCATTTTCTGCCGCCAGGTTGGATTTGATCTGTTTGCTTTGGGTCTTTCAGCTTATGACATAATAATTAATATTGTTTGCTAGCAAAACACATTATCAGGAGGAAGTGTGATCAAAAGGTTGGTACAAAGTTAGGAGCCTGGAGAGCAGCATCTTCTTCCTTGCAGAAACAGTAATAAAGCCTGATCACATCACCTCTTTTTATCATTGCTCCTTCATCTGATTTGCCTGCTTCTCACAGAAACTATCTCAGAGATAGTGAACAACACCTACAACTGGTCCCAGCTTCAGTGTTATCCTTGTTACTCCTCTTAATGCAATTTTAACAGCATCCTTGTCCCAGTTTTAAAGGTGGACAGGACTCACAGCTCTGATGTCACACGAAGGCAGGGGAAAAAAAGTCCTGAAGTATAACAAATAATAAATTTAATTATATGACTGCTTGGCCCAGAAGCTGCTAATTAAGACAAGGCTGTGCAGAATGGAAAACTCACGTGTGCGGGAAATAAATCAAATGGAACAAGATGAGTAAGGTTGAAGCAGCTCACCAGTCTGGAAGAGTGGAAGAAATGGTAAGATCTGTACTGAAGATATAATTGAAGGTAAAGAGAAATAACAAAAAGGCTTTGCAATGATCTCGAAAAGAATGTTTTTAAGATTTCAGTTGAACAAGTTAAAAATAGAAAACCAACAAGGAAATCCATTGTAGCCTTAAAAAAAAAAAAGAGAAGAAAGGCCCATAGAATTGCTGGAATTCAAGTTGAAGTGCAACAACAGGAGCCTTAAATTCTCTAGAAACCACTAAAATTTTTCAGTATGATCTAGGAAGGAGAAAATTTCCTTCACAAGTCGAACAAAGATTAATTTCCTGGAGGAAGGAGACCTTCTAACATGCAAAGAGAATTAGAGTGGCTTCAAGGAAGAGAAATCATGCATTTCTGCTTGTGATAACAAAGTTAGGCAGAGTATTGAGTAGCAGCCAAAACTTTCTATAGGGTTAAAACATTTTTGGAATGTCGTGATGTCTTGGGAATAATTTTCAAGCAACATATTATTTGTACTATTATTTGATTTTCCAAAGTATCATTAAAATAGCAGAAAAATTATAAAATTCTAATGTGTTAGATATGCATGTGGAAAAAAGAGTAAGAGAAAGGGAAAGACAGACAGGGTTTGCTTGTGTCAAGTACTGCCAGCAAAAATAGAGGAACCTGTAGATTCTAGTTATCCTTCTAATTCCCAAAATAATTTTTATATGGACATGGAATAGTGACTGACTTTTAAAGCCATATTTAAAAACAAAAAAATCTAAATAAAATAAAATAACAGATCGAGATAAACTTCAAGTTATCTGAAAAAGTACTGGGGGCTGCCAAAACTTAACCTGCCCAACTTAACCTGGTGTTGGAAGGTCTTCACCCTCCAGACTGCCTGCTCAGATCACACCATCATCTGATTCTGGCATCATGGAAAGTATTGCAGTGAATACACATGAATGGCATGAGCTAGTTTTATACCTCCTGGGTATAATACAATAAGATATGGTTCCCCTTGTTGATAACATCTAGGGCTATGATAAACTTTGTTAATTGTCATAGAGTCACGTTCTAGCAAGCTGATTCCATGGCTTCCCTCCTGGAGCCTGCTGCCTAGTGCAAGGTCACTGCAGCTCTCACAATACCTCCTCTGCTTGCTTAATCATAGCATTTCCCCCCGTTTGGAATGAAATTACTTGGTTGTGGCACTTTGGCTTCACAGGGAAACATTGCTTCAATAATGAGCAAGCCCCAAGGTAAAAAGCACGGAGAGCTTTTATTTTCCTGCTGTTAATTGTAGCAGATATTAAAGTCTCAGCTCAGGAGAACATTCAGCATTTTTCAATGCAACAATGGTTTTTGTAGAGGAGTTCTTCAAACATGAAAAGCTTCAAATAAGAGCCTGGTAACAGTAACTTCCTCTTATAGATTTCCCTAATGGAAAGCTGTAGCAAAGGGCTTTTCTGACCTGCACATATCTCTCTATATTTAGCTTTAGAGCTAAAATCCAGTTCTGGAGTGGTGCCAGCAGGGTGCTGTGTTCTCTGGTGGAAGCTGCAGTTGTGGCAACTACTCTGCTGTGTAAAGAAGCTGCAAATCAGAAACAAACCCATATGATGTTAACCAATGCATACATCTCTCAACCAAGTGAAGAAAAATTTTTAATTTGAAATCATTCCTTCTTAAAATTGATGCTTTGGTGGATAGAAATTCAAACACATTGTCTTTGCTGTCCAGAATTCAGGTTAGGTAGGGAGGACCAGAGAGTTTTCCCTGACAGCCTTCCTGGAAAGTGTCATGCTGTTTAAATATAGTGACAGTTATTTCAAGTTTCTTCAGAGGCCTAATGGCAGATAAACAGCAAGCCAGTATGTAAAGAAAGACACTCGAGGTAGCCTGAAGTTTGTGTGGTGTTTTCTTCAGCAAATATTTCTGCAAACAAAGGGAGTAAAATAAACACCCAACTTCCAGGCAGTTGAGGTTGGTTTGTAGAGCCTAAAAAAGCTGGCTTGAGGGAAGCACCTTCTGTTACAGACAAAAGAGTTAATTCACCAAAGCTATGGAAAGAACTCTTTTCCCCAAAGAAAAGATCTAATGACCCCTATAAAGAGAGCCATATTGTGATGCTGTAACCTGATTAGAGGGAAAGAGGGGCTTTGTGCCTTTTAGCCTTGGCACTAACAGGAAAACAAGGTGTTCTGCAATAAATAGGAAGCCTTTTTCTAAAGCTTTATGGTCTTCTGTGCTATTTTACAAAATACCCTATATGTTCCCCACCTCAAAAAGCCACAATTAAAGCAAAGTGATTCTTCTCTATTCAAATGTTGGGCTGGCTGGGAGAGCAGGGTTAGGAGTGAGAAAGCCAAGAAGCTGCTCCTTTGAAGCAAGCAAATGTGATACTCTTATTTCAAAGCAATTGCTGTATGTTTGGGGCACAAGGAGATGGGAACATATCTTGCAGCAGGACGAGGGTCTTCAGGTCAGCCCACAAATGGCCCTTGCAGGGTTAGGGAGGGCCCTGAGCCACCAAGGAGATTGGCCCCCTTGTTTTAGGGAGGAGATGACTAAGGGAAAACATGCAACAGAGCAGGATAAAGAAGGAAATAAAGGAGGTAAGTGAGGCTTGCCCGTTCTTATAAATGCAAAAATAATTGCAAGGGACATTCAGGGGATGGAGGTTTTACATTTGACACATTTTAAAGGCGATACGTGTTCACCCAGTGACTGGTGGAACTTGTTCCAAGCCATTTTGAGAAGTTTAGCATGATATGAACAACCCACTTATTTTTATTGAAAGAAAGATCAGAACTTTCCTTAAAAGGACATCCTCCTAACAAAGAAATAACAGGTAAGAAAGGGAACTGTTGCATATCAGAGTGTAAATCTAGGAAAAAAATTGTCCTTTGGGAGAGCAGTTCAAATAAGTATCTGTGTGATGCAGGATTTTTAACTCCCTCCTCTAATGCAGTTCCAACCAGATACTTTTAAAGAAAATTAGAGTTGATGGACCATTATGTGTAGTCCCTGTGACTCTTGGGAGCCAATTTGCGTTATACTATGCAAGCTTTTTTACAATTATGGATAGTAATAATGCAGTACCTGGTAGCTGCCTGTTTTGTTAAATTAAGGAAGATGAGAACTATTGAAGATATGGTTTGATTTCATAAAGAGGGGATATATTTGCCTGAAAAGAAAATATTTCCCTGTATTCTGTCTTTTTCAATTGCTCTTAGGATGAAAAGGGAATATAGGAGGCTGTAAGGAAAGTGCTGAAAAGCCAGGGGAATGCTGGGCTAAGCCATAGTTTGTAGGGACTTACACAGCAGCAGCTTCAAGTTTCCTTATCTGTGGCTTTCCTGAAAGCCATTCTGGGGACCACCTCTGGGATGAACAGATGACTTCGAAAGGTGGAGACAGAAAGACCATGAGTTGGGATGAGGTGTTGGTAGGACCTCTTGGCTCTTCCTTTGTAGCTGGCTTAAGAGTGAGTACATCCCAGGTTTCTTGAGAAATCTTGAAGGACATCTTGAGCCTTGCTGTGGATGTGCCTGGTAAAAATACAATAACTACCTATATATACACACTTTTCCTCCAAGAACTACCTAGCAGTGGCACATGATTTTGGATAAATGGGGGAAGGTTTGATAAATGCTGTGAATCCTCGGGGTCTGTGTCCTGCTGCCAGCATCCAGCTCTCCTCATGGTGGCAGGTTGAGGAGCCCTGGGACAAGAAATGCTGCTACAAGGGCTTTTCATTAGCTCACTTTGCATTTGGCAAAAAAACAATGTCCTTTAGGTCAGTTAGACTTTCCTTTAGTGTATTTCTGCCTTGTTCATCACTAAGTCCCTTTTCTGGCAAAATTCTTGCTTTCCAGCAGTCAAGTGGTCATTCAGAGGACAGGCTTATCTGGGGGGGAGTGAATGTCTGTCTATCACTATGACTATATATACCTCTCTGTATTTGCAGAGATGGATATTTTTCCACCACCTAGACATCAAAGCTAGCAATTTGCTTATTTCCAGCTGGCAAAAGGGGAGTGAAAAGAATAATGTTTGGGAGGGGGATAGCTTTTGTTGTCTTTTGAATTCTTGAAGGCATGCAATACCTACATGATGCCTGAGCATGAGGAAAGGGATTCACTGGAAGGAGACATCTGCCATGAACATTTGTCTGTCATCATCCTACCTAACAAACCACACTGCCTTTTTGTTTTTAGAGAACAGTCACAGAATCATGGAGTCATAGAGCAGTTTGGGTTGGAAGGCAACTTTAAAGGTCATCTAGTCCACCCCCTCTGTAGTAAGCATGAGCATCTTCAGCTAGATCAGGCTGTTCAGAGCCCCACCCAACCTGACCTGAAGTGTTTCCAGGGATGGGGCTTCTACCACCTCTCTGGGTAACCTGAGCTAGTGTCTTACCATCTACCATGTAAAAATTGTCTTCCTCATATCCAGTCTAAATTTATCTTCTTTTATTTAAAATCCCTTGTCCTGTTGCAACAGGCTCTGCTAAAAAGATTGTGCCCATCTTTCTTATAGGCCCCCTTTAAGTACTGAAAGGCTGCAAAAAGGTCTCCCTAGAGCCTTCTCTTCTCCAGGCTGAACAACCCTAACTCTCTCAGCCTTTCTTCATAGTAGAGGTGTTCCAGCCCTCTGATCATTTTTGTGTCCCTCCTCTGATAAAGCCAAATTTAGTGTCTTCTTTTCCCATGAGAATTAAAGAGTGGTGGGTTGGGTTTTTTTCCCCACAAACACACAGTCCATCATCCTCAGCCTTGACTTGCAACCAAAACCTTATTTCCCCTGGAATTAAACAAAGTGAATGGTCTGGATCAAGAGGTGATCAACAGACTGCCTTGGCAGGTCACCTTCTGAAGGTGGCAACTATTGCATGTTCTCTAGGATAGCATCAACAGGGCAGGATGTATCAGGTCCCAAAGAGCTGTACATTACCACTAACAAACTTTGTATGTAGGTAGGGCTAAAGCAGGTAGCTAGTTCAAAACATTTCCCATCACTCTGGCTGTCATTGAAACTACTGAAGCATAGATAGATGTACACAAAGCCCCTAGGTATGACTATAAACACCAATATTAAAATTATGTATTATTTACTTGCACCAAATGAGATTTGCTAAGTATTCAGGCACGTACATAGAGATGATTAAAACCAGAAAGCCACCAAACTTCTGCCATCCTCATCCAGTCCCTCCAAAGCATGTTAAGGTGAAGTAGATAGCAAATAGTAGGGGAATTTGTGGCAATATCAGAAGGGAATGACTTGGAGAAAACAAGGGCATTCAACAATGCTTCTAGTAAAATGGATGTTGATTGTTTTGTGAATGTTTTCCACAGATAATGAACAGAGAAATTTTGACACAGAGTTAATTACAAAAGATAGGACTGCGCTCTAATGGCTAATTACTACCCATGTAAGCTGACAAATGGCAAAGGCTCCCAGTTTCACTCTTAATAACCTGCACCCAAGAGCATGAATTAAGATGCCAGCCTGGAGAATGAAACAACATGCAAATATCTTCACGCTTTGAGAAGCCCTCTCAGCACTTGGGTTTAGCTAGGTAATTTTACTCTTGTGCCTAATCTGCCCATGCAGCCCCTCGTCAACAGGCAGCTCATTAATCAAATCTCCTACTTTGTTTTCTCCTCATTTGATATCCCAGCAGGGCATTTCTCTCAGCAAAATCATCTGACTAAACAAGAATATACCCTGGGCTGGAAATTTCTGCCCTTGGAAGGGGCTCCTAGTAAGCACGTCAGAGAAAAACACAAACCCAAAAGGGGGGGTTGGGAATGGATGAGCGTGACACCTCCTCCTCCTCCTGGTGTGGAAGAGCCCTCACTTGAGAGTGGGGAGGCAGTTGCAAAATGCTCATTAAAAAAATACAAATATTTACACCAGAGCTAAGGTAAGGAGCCATTACCTTCCTGGAACACATCATTAGGACTATGAATGTAAAACCAATAAAGCAATTACTCTGAAGACAAGATAATGTTTGCCATTTTAGGCTCTGAATCTCTTCTCAGCAGTAAAAGGGATAAGATCAGCTACCCTGGCTGTTGTGTTGCCGTAAGATATTCTCCCTGATAATATTATAAATATATGAACTACAGCAAAAAGCACAAATCGCTGCCAGCACCATCAGGATCATCTCCACTTCTGGGTTTGTTTTGCTTGCCAAACATGAGCAACAAATATGTTGTTGTGCACAGTGAGATTGAGAAGAAGGGATGAAACACAAGACCTAAAACCACCCGTGTTTATTCATTATGCTTCAGTCACACCAGTGCCTCAGCCACGTGTGTCCTCCAAGAAGTAAAAATCCCTCTGCAGCTACTTCATTGAAGGTCATTGCCACATCCTTAACCAGCAGAACGCTCCCACTGGGGAATGAAAGGAGGAAAAAACAAGATGACCGCACTAATAATTTTTAGGTAATTAAACTGGCACGGTTGAGAACTGGAGAACAAGGCAGATGAAGGCTAATTCGAACTCTAAACCACTACCAAAACCTGTTTTCCACAGCAGCAGGAAGTAAATGATGTAAGTGGAATTTCCTACAGCCTAAGAAACAGGATAATGGAAGTTGACATGTGAGTATCTGGAATTGCCTTAAGAGCAATCAAGAATTTTCTTGGGTTTAGCCTTGGGTTTATAAGTAGGATTCTTTTCCTTTTTAGCTTTTCCCCCTGTTATTACAAATACGGCTATTATGTTACCTTGGAAGCAATAAAACCTTTTATATCACATTTTGGTTTATATTAACTATTAATGTTGCTATTTGATCTGGTTGGAACTCAAAAGAACACGTTCCCTTTGTAAAGGCTTTTGTGAACTAAAAGATTGAAGCAGCAAGGCAAAAAGAAGGTGTCATAACATTTTTAGTTAAGTACAACGCATTCTATGTCTATTTTTGTGTCTAACAGTGGCCTGTCCATCTGCTATCATAGTAATCTGATAGACTATGGTTTTTTACCCTGTATTTTCCTTCTTGCATTGTAAGAGGAATAAGGGCAATGAGGAGATGAAGGAGTACACTGGGCAAAGGTCAGAATTCTACTCACCCCCAGCAAGCAGACCAGAAAGTGGACCTGTGTCCACCTAGCTTCAGAGTCAATACAGTTTACCAAGGATGAGAATTTGGCCTCTGTTAAAATGATGTTTACACCTTGGATACCTGGCAAAGCCACAGCTGATGCCCTATACGTACCTCAAAACATCATCACAGCTCTGCACAGTGACTGAGGGCATTAAAACTTCTATTAAAATGTGAATCACGGCCCAAATGTTTCATATATGTGTTTTAATGCTATCAGACATCTTTCCTCAGGAATGGCTACGACATATGGAGGCAAATTCATTTTTGGAAGAAGAAGTAAAAGTTTCAGAAAGAAAATGTGTTAAAACCAGAAGGAGGGTGGGCTTTATTGGAACACCACAATTTAAAACCTCTTCTCCAGCCACATTAAGCTTGCAACTTTTTTTTTTTTTAATTGCCATGGCTCCATTTTACACAGACTGCATTTATATATAACAGTTGTGATTGTTGCCTGCTGATTGATTAATCTTTGCTCAAGCACTGCTTTTCAGCTTTCTGGTTTGCCTTTTTTTTTTGCTTAAATCTTGCAGCTGCCTCTGCAAGTGTTCCTCATCCTGACCTGCCTTGCTCTGTGCTTGTGGCCCATAACCCAGTGAAACTCTGATGCTGGCTGAAGTCTCTGCATTATGAAGCAAACAAATCCTCTACTCCACAGTGGTTTTGTAGCTTAAGGTTTTCTTCACTAGAGCTTTCTGGACTTGCAGCCCAGAGGAACTGATGACTTCCAAGGGCTGGAAGAGAATTGGTCGTCTGTAATTGGAGGAAGAGAAAGCAATTTCAAAAACATCCCCTGAGCATCAAGGGCCAAGAACAAAGATGAGTTTTGAGTGAGATATTGGCTACTCCATAACCATCTGGGATATGGTACAGCTGATCTTCATCACAGAGAGGTGCTGATGTCGTAGAGGGAATATACAGGACAATGTGGAGTCCAACAGGAGATATTTTATCAAATTCAGTGTGCATTTGGAGGAGAGAGGGAACACTGAAAACACAATCCTGTTAGATTTCATGTAACAGCAGGAAATAAGTGTGAAATCAGTGTTTACCTGACTTTGTCATTCAGTATTTTCCTGTAGTACAGCTGTTCTTTCAGATGGGGGAAAAAAATACTTGGCTTGTAACTACCTTTATTGCTCTCACTGTTGGTGTCCCTTTACCACAACCATTTAGGACCTCTGGCTGTTGCCTGCATCTGTATCTTATAGATACCACCAACAGGGAGAAGTTATTAGACTCCTTATGCAAGAGAGTGTGTTTTCTCCCAACTATTTATTATCTGTCTCTTGGTACACACAGTGCATTAGGATACATTCCCAGGCAGGGAATCTTGAAATAGTTGATCAAAAGGACCATTTAAGTGCATCAGGCCAAAATAACTCCTTGCAGAAGGAAGTCCCTATCTGCATTCAGAAGCATGGTTTACATATGCATTGTATATGAATACCTTGATAAAATGATGCAAGAACTGAGGTTTGAAACTTCAGCTTGCTATATAAAAATAGAGTTAGCAGGAGCACTTGGTTACTTACTAGCTGCATTCTGCAAGTTAGTCTTATGGATATTTCTCCCTATTTCATTAAAGATCACCAAGAAGTGGTGACCACAGCCTATACTTAGTACATATGACATACTGTAAAAAAAACCCCCAACATTGCAACTTCAAAGATCTAACACAAGTGTGAAACAAATTATTGCAGGAATACAGTTGTCTCCAAGCTGCCTTTTAAGGAACAAAACTTCCCCAGAAGGTATCACGGAATGACAGAAAGTAAAGACATGAGAAACAGATGACCATTTTGCATCTCCTCCAAAGCTTAACACCTCTAGAAACAGTTCTCTTTAGCATCATGCTGGGGCACTGGCTTAAGCTTAATACAGAAAGGAAAGTGTCACCTCTTAAATCACCAATGTCACTTAGAACACTTTGGTTTGCTTTGGAAGTTTCCCAAAGGCAGACCAGCCCTGAAAACTACTTTAAGATGTGGCAACATCACATCCTAGGACACCTTGGCTGCAATGTGCATTACCATCTGTAGCCGTCCCCACTCCTTAGATTACATACACATTATAGCATGTAGGGGCGTAGAGGGACATTTTCTGTGTGTCTTTCCTGTTAGTTCAGCCAGATTTAAAACAAAAGCTAATCTTTGACTACAGGCTCCTTCCACAATTTGAAAGCTATGAAGTAACTTCCGATAGTAACTTGTTTCCTATGATGCTTTTTTTCATGGAGCTAATGTAGGAAATGCTGTACTAGCTCATTTAAAAGCAAGGGAGGCTATGAGGAATGAAGCTTTACAAGTTCTGGTCAAACCTAGACCTGAACAAGGTTAATGCTCAGTGCTTGACCAGCCTTTAGGGGACTTTTAAATCAAAATGAGTAAAGAAATCAAAATTCCAAGCGTGAGACAGAAAACAAGAAAGGGCAGTGTAAATGGAGAAGTTCTTCTCAAAACAAAACAGAACAGGCTGGGATAAATTTTTTCCATGGGATAAAGTACAGACATGCCAGTAATGTCATCATAATGCAAAACAAAGCTCTGGAAGTTATTGCACTGAAAACAAACAAGGCAGCAAAGCCAGTGTGCTTAATTTCATAATCTTCAGTATCTTCCTCTTCCAGGGACTAAATCCACATCTGGTGTAAAATACCATTTTATTATCACAACCTAGCTACACAAGTTTACTGAAATTTTGCATCTGTCCTTTTATGCTGAGAAATGTTTTGGGGATACATGCTATCCAATATATGATATGATATTCACCAGCATCCATACTTGTATCACCAGAAGCTGTATAAGTATGGAGCAACATACACACAACCATTTTATGGATCTCCCAGAGTTTGGCCTTTTTAAGAGACTTTCATAGCACAATTACTGTATTTTGAGTTTGGCAGAAAAATAGCTCTGGGCAGGTGTAAAGGAAGCTTGGAATGGGTCAGGAGAAATATGGCCAAGAAAGGAAATGAGTTCAGTCTGGAAAAGAAATTAGGACAAGGACAGAGGGATCAGTAGGCCCAGAAGTGGGGCTGAAGTAGAAAACAAATGGAAGGGGAAACCCAGAAAGGATGCAGCAGAGAGATGGTGGGGGGCCAAGAGGAAACAAGGAGTAATTAGGTGGCTGTGGTAATGAAAAGGAAACAGAAAATCCAAAACATGGGAAAGATGTAAAACTTTTTCTCCCCCCTCAGCCCTAAGCTGAAAGCCCTTCTTGCAAAGAAAAAGAATAAGCTGCATCTAAGCCAGACCATCTGAAACTTCCAGCGCACATGAAATATGAAAGAGTCTTCATTCACTGCCTCTGGTCTGAGACATTTAATCTTTAATGACACAGATGTGAGAATCATGCAGGATTGAGGCTTATAATTTATTGTTAATAAGTGCCTCAAAACCACTAAATAGATGGTATTTTCCTGTGTGAAGAATTGAGCCATTTCTCCCCAGGCACCTAGAAAAAGGGTTAGATTTAATTTGAAAATAAGCTTCTTTACTGGAGTTTGCTTTTTGCTTCCAAGTGGTACATTTGACACTGAAATATCTTCCTTCCAGGATCATTACAGTACACTAAAAAAGTGATCACTTTACAAGCTTTTGTTCATAAATAAAGAGGAGGTGGTGGGGAAAAGCAACAATTTAAAGAAGATACCAGAGTTTAAATTCAATTCAGAGTTTTATAAAGTGACTCTCCCTAGTTCCTCAATAACACAAAGATCATTTTAAGCCGGAAGTGGAAACTCAAGACAAACTTCTAAATAAAGTTAATGTAATCATCCTCCTCCTTCTGATCAATTGTACCCTGTCTCTGATGGGAAAGGGGGGTGCAAGAAAACCTACAACAGGCAGTTATGAAACATCTGCCAGGCAGTGTTCAGGTTTAAAGGGAGATCCTGAAGCAAAATACTCATGTCTTTCTGAAAGTCTTATTTCTGGATTTTCACTGTTAACAATTTGCATAGGGAATGAAAACCTAGTTTGAGGTTGAAATGGAGAAAGTCATGTTTGAAGCTCTGCCTTACAGCAAGGACTCATTTCCAATTTACAATTCTTATGTGCCCTGCCGCCTTGTATCTCTAAAAGGGACTGAAACAGGAAAGGAAACAGTCTGAATGGAAACAAAATAATACTATTTATTGCACTGTTCTAAATAATGCTATATGAAAAATAGTATAATACTATTGATGTTATCATCAAAAGGAAAAACATCTTTGTTGGCAAACTGCTGTGACACAGAGATCACTTGTTCCTTAACTGTGAATATTCTCCTCAAAATGGAAACAGTCTTTTTGTGGTTTATTTTTTTGGTTACTCAGGTTGGTTTTGGGTTGGCTGGTTTGTTTTTAAGAGATTGCCAGAATTATTTAACAAGTTAAAATACTCCATTTTCTCCTGCTCAGAATTACCAAGTTGTTTCTATTGGAGCAAATAGTAACTAAAACCACCAGAAAGCTGACAGCAAAATTTCAGCTCAGTATTTAGTTTTGATATTCTAAGAAGAAATGAAAACCATAAGCATAAAGGCACTTGTCAAATTCAAGAAGAGGCAGTCCATCAACTTTTTTTGCCCTGCTTAAAGCTGCCGCTGAGTTGCATCAGTTGATAACCTCATCTGGTGAAAGGAGATGTAACTGCACTGGAGGCAAGGGGTCTATGTCAGATTTTACCTGCAACAGATCGATCTTCATCTAATTTTGGAGATAATAGTATGCAAGCACTTGTTTGCGGGGCTTTCTTCTGTAGCAAGAGCTACAGCTCGTTTCTAATATATAGGTTGCTTTATCAGAATATCTTCCTGATGATTACCTACCTCAAGAGGTGCTGCTTTATCCAGCTATTTTCTCAGAACAAGGCTGCCATTATTCTCAGCGAGCACTCTTAGGAAGCCTGCAGATCATTATCTTGTACACAAAAGTATTTTGACATTTTATCAGATTAACTGGATATGTCTACTTGAGCTTTTTTTTAATTCAGTCTCTGAGACATAATCATAAATAGGGTAACTTGAGAAGCTGGTGGCTCATTCCATGGTGAAGGGGCTGCCCCTGGGAATCAAGACCTAGTTGCTTGAGTGAGGCAAGAGGTACTAGTGGTCCCCTTTGGCTGAAGGTCCAGGATGCAGACTCTGGATATGGGGAGCACTGCAGATGAATCAACTGGCAGTTGATTCAGCCAGGGTCAGTGCTAATTCTCCTGCACCTTCCTGGCCTCACCAGGAAGGTGAGCACCAAGATGACTTGGAAGGCTGTGTGCTTCCATGGTCTGACCTTCAGCATTTCCACACTCACCATGGCATTCACTTCCCTTTCCTGAGTTTTCTTTCAAGTCTGACAATCATAGATGATATTTAAGGTCCCTTCCAACCCAAGCCATTCTAATTCCAACCCCCTGGACAAGGGTAGGGACACCTTCCTCTAGACCAGATGGGAGGACCTTCAAATTTGTTGTGTAGACCTAACAGATCTGGCCACCTTATCTGAAAAGGAACTACAGGTAAACAAATCCATGAAGCCTGAAGTGATATGGACTCCAACCAAAGAGACACAAAATTTAGAATTCAATGTATTGATTACAAAGAGGTGGCCATACAGCTGGTGGAAAAATCAAAACTGCAACCCTGTTGAGAACATCAGCATTTCAACATTTGCTCTAACAGGGCTAAGGGGCTTAAATACCACTTTGGTTGAGCTTCTTTGGAAGCGAGAGGCCCAAAAATAAAATTGCAGTGGATTTTTTTGCATTTGTGATCAGAGCAGCAGAGGGCCTGCAGGAGACCATCACAAACCTGTTCCCAAGGGACCCCTAACAAGGCTGGAGGAAACAGCAAGCTGGGAAGAGAGGTGCAAGCAAATAGCATGACTTGAAAAGAGCACATGGTTAACCTTATGGCACCGATGGTTGAGGCAGCAGCAAAGACTATAGGGTGCCTGAAAATACAGGTTCAAGAGGACATTGCAGTCACTTAAAAAAATAACCTGGTGTCTACTATCTCAGAAAGCAGGCATTGCACCAGGCAAGCAAACCCTAATAGAGTTTTCTATATGCATAAGAAGAAAGGAATTGGATACAGCTCTATTGTACATAAATATGTGCAAAGCATAAATAAAAGGCACTATTTGTGATAGTGTTAAGCACAAACATAAGCAGTCTTTGGAAAAACAGCTTTTTGGACACAACTACACCCACAGATAGCTCTGGAAATGTGCACCTAGAAGCAGCCACAGCAGAGCAGACTGTGGGGGTTCACCCAAAGGTGGGCAGATGATTGGGGGAGGCTTGTCAGACAAAAATCTGGATGTCAGCTGTCACAAACAGACCTACCTATGATCCAGCCTTTTTGCTGAAGCTGGCAGAGTTACACGCACACAAAAAGATGTCACAGCTGAGCTACCTGACTGAATTTACCCCACACAGAGGTGGTAGGGCTGGAAAAGCCAATCTGCAGCAGAGCTGAAAGGGGTCCCCACAAAAAGCCCTGCTCAGTGGAAGAGGTAGGCTCCTTGCCAGCTTTTAAAGGCTGCCTTTGAGGGGAGATTTGAGGGAAAAGACCCTTTGTGTTTATGCAAAACAATTAGCCAGGAAAGGTTTCTTCAGAGAGGCAAAAGGTAGCAGCTGCTGTGCCAGCCCAGGGGCTGAAGAAGCAGACACAAAGTGGCCAGGCTGCATCCCTGCAGCTCGCCCCAGGGCTTTCAAGAGGGATTTTGTCTCTTCAGTGCTACACACAGAACACTGACATAAAGCCAATTATTACTTGCATCCTTTTGTCAATTTTCCTGTATGCTTTCGGGGAAAAAAGGAAAGAAAAAAAAGAGATCCGATTATTAAAACTGCACCATTTTCTCCAGCTGAAGAGCTTTACCTAGCATGGACCAAACAGGGTTGTTTTCCCTTCCCCTGTGTGGCTTTCCTTGTTAGAGAAACCAATTGGAAATCATTACTGGAAATGTTATTACAGAAAGCTAATGGTTTTAGTCATTCATATGCATCAGCCACCGGATATTTCAAAAGCTGCTACCTGGAGTATTGCTAATGGAATCTGCGATACTTTTATTTGATGTTGCCAGCCCCCTTGGATTTGCACAATATGGTGAACAGCAGCAGCTCCGACCACATCAGCTGGTGAGGGCTGAGTGTTCAGCTCCCCCCTCCTGCCCTTCTGCATAAGCTGCCTTTCTCCTATCTGACAAAACACTATCAAAAGGAGGATGAGGAGAATCACATCTGTAAGGGAATGAAAGATTCACTTTGAGCACGCTGATGAATACTACTATATCCAAACCAATCCATCCAAACTCATCAGCACAAGCAGGGTGCAGTAGAGCAGAGGCAGACCAGCAATCTCAACACCAACTTTGTCCAGGAGTGCTTGGAGACCCATCCGCTGGACCATCATCCCCCCTCCAAGGTTTGGGGACCTTAGAATCGTAGAATCATTTAGGTTAGAAGACACCTTCAAGATCCCTGACGCCAACTGTTAACCCAGCACTGCCCAGTCCACCACTAAACCATGTCACTAAGCACCACATCTACAGGGCTTCTAATTACCCTCAGGGATGGCGACTCCACCACTTCCCTGGGCAGCCTGTTCCAAAGCTTGGTAACTCTTTCAGAGAAGAAATTTTTCCTAATGTCCAACCTAAACCTCCCCCGGCGCAACCTGGGGCCATCTCCCCTTGTCATATCACTTGTCACTTGGGAGAACAGACAGAAACCCACCTCACTAGAACCTTCTGTCAGACAGTTGTAGAGGGCAAGGTGGTCTCCCATAAGCCTTCTTTTCTCCAGGCTAAGCAGCCTCAGGTCCCTCAGCTGCTCTTCACAGGACTTGTGCTCTAGACCCTTCACCAGCTTTGTTGCCCTTCTTTGGGCACAGTCCAGCACCTCAACATCCTTCTTGCAGTGACAGACCCAAAAAACCAACACAGTATTCAAGGTGAGAACTTCCCAGTCCAAGTACAGAGGGACAATCACTGCCCTAGTTCTGCTGGTCACACTGTTTCTGGTACAAGCCAGGATGCTGTTGGCCTTCTTGGCCACCTTGTTGCAATTCACACTGCTCACTTCAACCATGCAGAGATACAAAAGATCCCCACACAAAGTGCAAAGTCTGTGCTGGAAGAGATGCCACAGCTGTGATCACAGAGGGTTTAGCTCCTCTTTCCTTCTACATGACTGCCGCTGAGAAATGATGCTCTCACTAAGCATACAGATGTTCAAAGAAAGACTTCATCACTTTCATATTATGATAGGCTTTCTTAATGTGTTCTTTTAATCCCCTGATGAATCTAATCAGATGGGTTTTGATGAAAGCAAGGAGGATTTCAAATGTGTACACTCAACGCCCCGTTTGCTGTTTGTGCAAGGCAGTTTCCTTGCTGCTGGTTCCATTTCAGTCCTCTGGGAATTACACCTGGATCTTACCTTTAATGAGATGTTCACAGGAGAATAAAGAGCTTTGCCAGAAATAAAAACAAACAAATACACCAGATCGCATTTTTTTCTAGATGCAATTTTCAAGGAATTTAAAAACTTAATCCTGAGCAATTGACTCATGAGAACTTTAATCCCCCCTCCCAAACATAACACTTGCCCATAGGTGTTAAACAGCCTGGTTTCTTATGAAATCAAGGGATATTTTCTCTGAAATGACAGTGACTGCTCTGCTTTCATGCATATTATTTAATCCATTGCTCTACCACATGAGACTTGAAGTGCCATTTGTTGCCATGAAATACAAAATCTGTAATGTAGATGTAATTGCTTCCTTATTATGCTTTAGAATTCTACATGCACATAAAGAAAACAATATATTTTTCTCTACCTCACTAGAGGCTTCCATATGCATCCCATCTGCATTGATCAGCACAATTAAAATTGATGTAGAGCAGAAAACTCATTTTTTGCAGTGGAACAAATGTATATGAAACATGCTTTACAAAACACTATTCCTATTTTATCCTATGTACTCTGTGGATAATCTGTATTCAAGACACAGGATAGTTTTCTGTGCCTCAGGATGCATTTGAAGTATTTTTAAACTAATAATGCATTATTATGAGATAGGAAACAGCAGCTTCCTCCCTCATAGCTGTCTGGAATTCTGAATTGAAACATTACAGTGTCTTTAAGTCACTACTAGTCTGATCTGAAAGATCATCTGTTTCCCTCTTCAGAATAGATTCAAATACTACCCCAACAAGTACTTCCCCCCCCCCCTC
>VYZX01013267.1:425705-443497 GCA_013401335.1 Brachypteracias leptosomus | reverse complement strand
CCCCCTCAAAGTCATCACACTGGTATGTTTTTCCTTAAGTCATCTTCATTGAGTTAAGTGTGTAGGTCATTGCCTGCAGCAGCTTATCACTGATGTTTTAAAGGCAAAATTCAATCTCTGATACACAAGGTGTTGAAGGACATCACTGTTGCCAGACGGCAGAAATTCTGGAGTGGAGCATTACACAACAAACTCTAGGGTGAGTGAACAACCATCCTCTCCCATAGCAAGATCCATACTCATTGTCCAAGAGCTGGCCAGAATTGGAGATGTTATAGCCTCAGACACAGAAAACCAGCACCTCCATTAGCTGTCCAGTTCAGAAGGCAGGTGAAGAAACAGGGGGATACATTTTTAGCATTATTTTGAGGCTGCAGTCTGCACACTGTGTGACAGAGCAGACAGGAAGGTTGCTTTGCTGGGCAAGCATCTGAAATCCAGACAGACTGTTATCCCAATTACATGGGCTTTTAAAAATCCATAGGCTTCTCACAGGCAATTTCATGGGGGGAAAATAAAAGGAAAAAAAATTTCAAGCTAATAAAATACATTAATTGTGACTATTTCACTAAGCATTACTAATTAATCCACTCAACAGCCCCATGGGATAGATCACTGATATCCTGAGGGTAATTTGCCAGTACATCTATGCATTTCTCCAATTGTCTGCCCAATTCGCAGAAATTTGACTTGAACTTGGACATATGGGTTCCCTGAAGTAATTGTTACTTCACCCATACCTATAAAGTAATAACAAAGAGGCCAAAGAGCTCCACCTTAGGAACGTCTTTATTCCTTCAGGTTCACAGCCTGAAAATCCTTTGTTCATTATACTGGGGAGAGAAATTGCCTTGAAATGCTGTATTTGAAAGATGCTTTTTAGTTAAAAGCACAGGAAGACTGATGTCTTGTGGCATAAGAAATCACTCAGGTGCAAGAATAGGATCAGACCTCAAAAATACTGATGTTAAAAGTCTGTATTCCACTAAATGAAGCCTCCTGACTTCATGGCAATTTCTTTTGTGAGTAGGAGTTTTCAGGAGTGAGTCCAAAGTATGCCCAAGTTGTAACCTAGTTCCTTTAATGGAGACCTTTGTCTGTATAAAATCCCATGCTGTTTGACAGACATCAGCAACACTATCCAACCTAATTAGCTTAAGCAAATGAGCTACAGTTATCTTGATCAAGTATGATTAGAACAGCAAACACTTTTCTGCAGTGTTCTGAACACTAGTAAGCTTTTTAATTTACTATTTATTGATGCAAAGCTGATATTCCCAGACTGATATGGGTGAGAGTGGGGATTAGAGGAGCTTCAGTGGCATTCAGCACGAGGGGATTTCTCAGCACAGAGGAGCCCAGTTTGCATCTCCCAGGTTCAGAACACCCTCCTGACCTGCCTGTCTCCAGTAGGAGCCTGGTTTTGCAAGAACCATCACTTTGTGGTGCTTCTAGCCCAGTTCCCAGGAGAATTCAGCAGGTAAATTTCAGCTTCATTAAAATATCCTCTTATAATCCACATTTGAAGGGCTAGTTTGAAGACCTCAGCATACCAAAAGGGAGACTGGACTATACATCAACATCTTCTGGTACTGCTCTCCAGCAGTTGCATAAGCAATGAATAGGCAATTGCTTTGTATGGAAACATACCAAGTGATGTGATGTATACAAATAAATAAAGTGATGTATATAAACATACAAAAATCTTCTCCCAAGTGACAGGATAAGAAAAATGGCCTCCAGTTGTACCAGGGGAGGTTTAGGTTGGATACTAGGAAAATATTCTTCTTTGAAGGGGTTGTTAAGCCCTGGAACAGGCTGCCCAGAGAAGTGGAGTCACCATCCCTGGAGGGATTTAAAAGACATGTAGATGAGGTGCTGAGGGACATGGTTTAGTGGTGGGCTTGGCAGCATTAGGTTAATGGTTGGACTCAATCTTAAAGGTTTTTTCCAACCTAAATGACTCTATGAAATCATGGAGGGGAGAGGGTGGTGCAGGAACAAAAGGGAAAACTGTATTGCATGAAAGTCTTGCTCTGAAGGAAGATCAGTGCAGGAGCTGGAAATGGGTTTACATTTCAGTATGACCTTCCAACCTTTTGCTGTGTTGGCTACATCAAAGAAAGATGCCATATCTATGATGATTTACACAAATATCCAAATCCCTAAATTTACTGTTGTTTTTTTTCTCCTCTCTTTCATGTGTTGCCTTTGATGTTGCAGCCTCCCTATGCAGGTGCAACAGTAGCCCTGGTCAAAAAAATGCATTATAAATGAATGTTCCTGCTTGTATTTGGTTCTGCAGGAAGACTGACATGAACACACATATGAAAACCTACACAGGATATAGAAGATGCTTTTAGACCTACCCAGGAGACCAGGTATTTAAAATTGCCTGTTCCTTGCAGATTCTGGAGGTTCATATCCCAGAAATGAAAAACAGCAGCTCATGATTCAATACAGTTCCTAAAACTGTCCCATGCCAATTCTCTTCCCCTCCATTTTTAGTTTTACCAAACTGATAATGGCATCATTACATGATTTAATATAATGCTGAATATTAAATGTAGCAAAACCAGATTGTGATAATTTTGAAAGATGGTTTCTATCAAGTAAAGCCACACCACATGGCTACTGTGGCTCAGAGAATTATTAAAAGGCAAAATCTGAACAATAGAAAGAAGGACAGCATATAAGGACCTTGTTCAGATACCCCAATTAAAGAGTAAAGAGGTAAGTTAAGACATTTATATATATTTTATGTTTTATTTCTATCTGCTCACAGTCCTTTGGGAGTTTGCTTTTGTTCTGGAGTCTCAGACTAGCTGGAACATGCATTATTTATCAGACATGCAAATCATGCATGATAATCTCAATAAGCTATGGAAAGTCTAATTGTTCCAGACAAACAATAAGTTTGATTAAAAATTGGTCTAACATCTCCATATTTCACACTGAAGACAGACATTTGGTTTTCTTATTCTTCATATAAAATAGGAAGGAGGATTTAGAACAGTTTGTTTGATGTTTGGGAGTTTGGGTTTTTTTAATGTTCTCAAGTTAAGGATAATAAATAGCCTGTGATCTATGATTAAGAATTGATAAACACAGATTTAGGTTTGTTGTAGCAAATGAAACAACATGACTAGGATTTACTCTACACTCTTACTCTTAGGAAATATTTATTCACCCAAAACAGGACCATTTAGGTGTAAGGAAATTGTCACTTAGCAATTATTTCTAAATGCATGCAGAAGGATGGAATACCAGGTGCAATTAACTAATAAAAATAAACTACCAAACCCCCACACTTTTATGCCAGCACACTGCTCTAGAGGAAGTAGGAAGCAATAACTATTATATTCCTTTTAACAACGTACATCTGTCTAGGTAATTGGTTGTCTTGCTTAGAAAAAGGAAGTTATCTACCTGAGATTTTCAATACAACAGTATTTTAGGACTTTCTCTGGAAGGCAAGTGAGTATTTTACAGATTCCATCCAAAAGTAATCTTCACGAGCATCGTTAGCCTGAGGAGCACCACAGTTATTTGGCCACCTAGGATCACAGTCCCTGGCTGATAGAGATAACAGGGGTCCCCTCAGAGTGAGCTGTGCTGGAATTGCCAATTGTCAGTGATGCGCTGCAGGAACTAGACTAGAAACACATCACTATTAATAGATTTTATAGACCTGCAGTATCTTACAGCAATTTTCTTGCTTTAATGAGATTCTGATTTTACTCGGTGTACTCAAAGCTTGCTGGAAGAAAGTTGTCTGGCGTATCGTTTGTTTTTCTCAATAGGTTTGGAATTGAAAAAGTTTGGCTCCAGATGCAGTCTCCACAGCTGAGTGAATGTCATCTAGGGCTGCTGTCATAGCTTTGGGGTTAAATTGGATTCAGCAAATCTTGCCTGTAACATTATTGCATAACACATAGGGATATCTGATGCAGTATCAATTCTGCACCAGTTTCCAATGCCTTTTTTTAATTAACCCACCTCTAGTTTTACATAGAGCTTGTCTGTAAAAACCTCTTTCCTTTCTCCCTTCCAGAAGAGTCAGGAAGAGGAGTCCTGCTGGACATGGTAGCAAAGATCTTTCCAGGATAATTTTGCTTTTGTTTGGATTGGAATGACTGGAAAAGATTGTATGCTTATACAGCATGGTTCAGGTTTCCCTTGCATCTATAAGGTAGCCTAGGCCTGAAAAAACCCCAAGTTTACAAACATCTAAACAGTATGAGACGAAAAAGTCTCACTCCTGTGTAAGCCTGGTTGACTTTCCTTCCCTATTGTGCTTTGCTGCTCTCTAGAGTCCTAACCCTTTTTATCTTTTAGTTTTTAAAATTAAGTGGCATCAAGTATCCAAACAAAGCCAATTCTTCACTCTTTTCCTCCCTTGCAAAAGCTTTTTTCTTTATAAAAACCACTTGTCCTTGTCCCCTCCTCTCAGCTTTTAACCCTTCCCCTTGTTTAAGTCTGCAAGAGCACAGGATAGCAAATCCAGTCCTAAATGTACTCAGATTTTCAGGAATCTGAAGGCTAAAATAGACTCCAGGAAGAAACACCATCTCATCAAAATACATGCCATACAAAGCAATGAAGAGTTTTTGTCCTTTTATCTTGGTCAGTAAAGAAGCAAAGCTTTCCTATGGCCATTCTTAAAAAGAAAATATGAGAGAGAGAAAAAAAAAGCATTGAACTGTCCTACAAAGCACCAATTTAAACAGTACTTGTTATTTAACAGGATGTCCAACTGTATAGTCCATTCTGCTTAAATTCTTTCTACTTCTTTCTCAGAATATTTAAAAGATATTTTGCACCAATTCTTGATCATTCCCTTGAGAGACTGCTCCCATTTAGTCTTTTCTCCCTCTCTACTAGAGCCCCTAACAGTCTTTGTTTGCCTCCTCTCAGCAAATCAAAGAAAGGTCCTTCACCTGATTCTAGTTTTGCATTCCCTCATCAAGAGCTGCTGATGAAGTCCTCAGCAACACCTGCTCCCATGAGGAGGTTCTCAATGCAGGTGTAGAAAGGCTGGGGACAAAGGGCCTGGGTTCATGCACAGTGGGAGAATGTGGTCTTTACTGGTCATCCCTGGAAAGCAGCCTCTAGGAGAAGGGGTGTCTGCAGCACACACACCATAACCTCCAAACATCTACTCACAATCCCCCTGGTGTCCACAGGGTTTTCAGACTTGAAGCCAGGGGCAACAGAACTGTTCCTGTCTACTGCTTTTAATAAACAATTATATTAAACTAAACTAATATTTTTCAGTCACTGAAAGCTTAGAAGGACAGCTATCTTTTCCTGTGACCTATGGTTTTTCTCTCAAGGTCAAAAAGAAACAGAAGCTAAAGTTCCAGCAAGAAACTCATGTCTTCAGACTTTTAAATTAAGTTCAACTGCTCCCCCCTCATATATTTGTTACTAGCATAAAATCAACAATCCAGAGAGAACTTTTAATACTCTCCAGCCTGCTTGAATTTCTCCACTTGAAGATTTCTCCTATAATTTTACTTAGCTCTCAGCATCTTTCCTATTCCTTTTATTTTTACTGTGAGAAGACATCCACAAGATAAACCACCTTAGATTCAGCTTTTGCAAGGTCTTTGAAGCAATTATGGAGCCGTAGAAGTGTGACACTCAATAATGTTAGACAAGGCCAAGGAGAATGTGCTACTAATAGCAAATGTTGAAGGGACTAGAAAATAGGCAGAGTTTTGGTAGATTTTATTTCACTATAACACAAAACTCATCATCAATATTCCCAAAGTAACACAATTCACATTGCAGTGCAGATGGTTCACATATTTTAAATTGTAATTTAATTACGCTCTTCATGATCATACTATATTTGAACTCCACTGTCTTTCTAGCATGTTTATGCAAATACTTTATGGCAGAAATATAGCTTTAATAGACTAGTCCCTTCTGATAATTGTCTTTTATACATCTTTTGGATCATAAGAAAGATACCATTTCTGCACAAAACCAAAGCTTCAGGTATTTATGCTTACAATAAGGGCTTTAACACATTTAAGTCTGTAGAAACTGTTTCATAGCTTAATGTCATAAGGTCAAGAGACACTGGAATCAGCAGCAAGACAATGAAGAAACAACACACCTTTCTCTGCGGCAATAAAATCCCATATTTAATAACTTTACTGTTTGGCTGCAGCATTATAAGTTATTGCATAGCCAAGAATCATTATGTTGGGTTAAGCAAATATTGAACAGATCTACAGAACAGTCTTCAGACCCTGTACCAGGCCATCCTTACCTCTAAACACAAGGCTATAAGAAATCTTAGAGGGTTACATAAATTACTCATCTCACCCTTCTGCTACTATCACAATTCCTTATCCCTTTTTTCCCTCAAAAGCACTTACAGCAAGCATCTCTCAAAAAAATAAACCAGCCTTCAGTCTCACCACACTTGCTGCTATACCACATCAAGAAATATAAAATCTTTCTTCTTCTAGTGTAAGAATTTATTCCCACAAGAAAAAGTAGCACACAATAAGTCACTTCACATATTCTCTATTTTCTCTTGTTTTCTTAGTAAAGTAAAATAACTCACCTGCTGCCTTTCATCCAGTCTCAAGTGCCTCACCACATATTGGATCCTCTCTGCTCCCAGCTCACCTTCTGCCATCAGTGCTCCCTTCTTCCTACTTGCCCCAGGTGCACTATTTATATATCACAACACGACTTCATAACTTATGCCCTTCACCTGGGATGGTGGGTGGAGACCAGGGGAGTTAAAATCCTTAAAAGGACAGTTCAGAGCAGAAATGGCTTCTATGTTTTAATTTTTTTTAATTTTTTTAAAAATTTGTTGGTGGCTAGTGAGGATTCTCTCAGGTTGTGGGACTATATTGATTTTTCAGCAGTTGATAGGTTTGTTTCTCAAAAAAGTCTTTTTTACTTGTTTATATGTACTGATGTTTGGGATAGTTTAAAAAGAAAAAAAAAGGACAAGTCTAGTGTAGAGGGCTTTGCTTTGACTTTCTGGTTACAGCTAAGCATTTACTGGTTTAGCTAGAGCTGGGCTCTGGGGCAGGGTGTACCTGCAGGAAAGGGTATGAAGGACCTAGAAGTAGTCCCTGATATCTGCAGTGGTTCAGATGCTGTGATTAGAACATTCTTCATCAGAAAGTCAGGCTCAGGTTCAAGTCCCTATTAGATTTGGGGCATGCTCTAAGTTTTTTCTAGGCTGATGTGAAGAAACAAGACTATAGGAGGAAACACTGAATGCTCCAAAGGCTTCAGAAGAGAGCTACTCCTCTTGTTAAAGCAGCTCTAATGAACATAAAGCCCCAGTAGTTGCAATAGCCCCTTCCCTTACTCTGCTCCCAGGACTTGACTGGAAGGAAGCAAATAAGGGCCTAGCCCTTAGAGGGAAAAATCTGCTCTTCATAAGGTTTTTCACCTACATTGCAAGAAATCATCACTAAATAAAACATCTGAAAGCTTGAGGAAGAGGGGCTGGAAGCCTCAATTTTCAATCTCCTAGGAGAATATCCTATCCCAAACAGTGGTTGTGTTTATTCTGTTGCAATAAATATCTGAAAGCACAACTTATTTTCTAGGCACCATTAAGCTCATTGACCTAACCTACAAACTTTCCAGAATTTTAATCCAGGTCTCTAGATCTTAGCCAAAAACTGTTAGTTCAGGTTTACTTTAAAAGAACGTTGCTTATCAGACCACATCAGGTTTTAAAGTTTTCCTGAGTGAAGCAGTCTTTTAAAAACAATGTTGCCCGTAATTGGCATGTTACTGAATTAAAGGAAGGTCAAAATATAAAATACTGGGTTTAATTGGCTTGTTTTGGTGTTCCTTTCCTATGCCCTTTTTCATGCTGTTGTTTTAACACCACCTCCAGACATGTGAGTGTTCCTAGATGCTCTCATCCCTGCAGTGGGTTGCTTTGCAGTATTGACTTCTCTGACTCCACAAACTTGTTTTTCATTTTTGCTCTTCCTTGATGCTTACCTCCATTTACACTTCCATGGGCTGTTGACAATTCAGTTCTCAAGGAGTTAAAACCCCCTGTTTCCTTTTTCCTGTAGTAGTGCACACCAAAGGGTTCCAGGATTATTGCCTGCCAGCAGCCATGGAGCTGGTCTTTCTTTTGTGACAGTTGCATAGGAAATAGGAAACTAAAGCTTAAAAGTTAATGAAGGAGTCATAAGGAAGCTGATGATGCCTCTGACTGCAGTCGCTGGATGAGATGTACAATGAAACTCTGAGCAGAATTATAGAGCACCACAGAGAGAAATAACTATACCAGAAGAGTAACTCACCATTGACATGAAAACAATGAAATACTTACTACAGAGAAAGGCTGCATACGTTAAAAACGTATAAGTACTTCTGCACTAGTACTCTGTTCTTAATATAATATGCCATTGTGCAGGTAGAACAATGAACATGTGCAGTCCCAAAGATAAATGCACTTGTCTGGGCTGCTGAGGCACTTGGGCTTTGTTTCTGTGCTCACAGCACCCTTGAGGCACAGTGTGCATCCCTCTACGAGTGCACACTCTCTTCTTTACCCTCATTTCTGTTATTTGCCCATTACTGAATGTTTTAATGCAGCAGCTACAAAATGTCAATACTGCTTTCTGCTACATACTTCCATCTTCTCTACCTGGAAGCCATGGAGAACTCTGTTAAAATTAAAGACTCCTGTTGATTTAAATAGTTTGGGACTGTGAGTTTCTAGGGAGCTCTTGGACACAGGTTATGAACGACATTAATTAAAACTATCTGAAATGCCTTATGTCTATAAATTGTCCTTTGAAGATTGACATAATAGAAAAGAACTCTATGTCAATAAGGGGATTGTACCCCCTTGTCCTAGTACCAGAGTCCTGTCCAAAGTGCAGACAGTGGCCCTGTGCTCATTGATTTCATCAGGAGCAGGGTTTTATCCTGTTCTAGTGTCTATTTCTGTGAGTGCTTTGCCTGCTTTTTTTTTCTCAGAGGCAGACTTCACTGTGCCTCTGAGGCTAGCAAAAAGCCCATGCTTGGCATCATCCCGTTTGCATCCTGAAGCATTTTCCTGAGAACAAAGATTTCTCATTTCCCCAGCAGCTAAGCCTGGGGTTTTCTTGCTGTTGAAACATCTACAGAAACTGCTGGGAGTCTTGATAGCAGGAGGGTTTGAGGAGCAAATGTCTATGTGGGGAGCCTTTGCTGATACAGTACAAATCCCTCCAAGAATCTCTGGCTGTTTCTGAAACCTTCATCTGCAGTTTTTGGAGTGATTCAACACAACAACTTAGTTTTCCTGTTTCTGTGTGCCTCTCACTTGTTTTGCACACTTCAGTCCTATTTTTGCCTTCTATTTGAGCCAAACTCTTAATTTTTTTTAATAGTTCACTTACACGAGTAGTCAGGAGTACATTTGGAGGTTGGTTCATCTGAGAGGTAGCAGCTTTTAGACTGACAACCCGATGCAGTAAGTCTAAGGTAATTACTGTGCAAGCAGTGCTCTTGCTGAACTGAAATTCAGCTTGTGATCCTTTTTCCATCCTATCATCTGCATCTGTGGCCTCTCCCAGTTTTATATTTTCCCTCTCATGTTATGTATTTACTTTGCTGCACTATTTGTTCTTTGGGGATGGCAGATGAGAGATTTCTATGGGTGGCACAGTAGCAAAGCAGAGCATGTAAACAAGCCACAAACCAAATAAACAGTTCAAATACACACAGGACTAAGAGCTGTCTAAAGATAGACAGCTAATGACAGGCATTTGTGAGGCTTTTCAGATACTTGAACTCTATGAACTGTCTCTGCTGAGCAAACCTCTACTCAGAGCACAATAATTGGCTTTATTAACTGTGTATTCAATGTTTGTACAGCAATGTATATATCTGGGCCCAAACCTGCACACGTGTGTCTAACTTTATTCATACAAGAACAGTAAAGCTGACTTCTCTTTGTGTATTTTTACTTTGCATTCCACATCAGCCTGTTAACTTTGATCTCTTCATCTTATGACTGGCAAAAGCACTAGTGGATACAGAGTGAAAAAAACCCTACAATAAAGAAGAGCTACTGCTTGAAAGCCTAATGCAATGATTCTTTGAATTGCAACATTAGTATTTTTTTAGGATGCTTTCCTTATGGTAAATATGCTAGAAACCCCAATTTGCTGCTATTTTCCTGTAGTTTCCAAAGATGCACTGTCTTTTTGCAAGGGGACGTGGAGTGCTAATTGCTTTTCTCCACTGCTTGGGCTAATGAACTCTTCATCATTTTTTCATTTCTTTGAAACCATTCAAACTGAATTAAAAAATAAACACAGATTATGCAAAACTGCAAACAAATTTGTTCTCAGGGAGCCATAATCATGGCCACAGCTTGACAGAGGAGTATAATAATTGATTCTGATAGGACCAATATTCAGACTTTTGCTTTGTGAGACAATGTGGCTGCTCTAGACCTTACTTGGGCTTTCTGGAGCTGGGCAAAGGGCAGAATGCCATTTTCTTAGTTTACAGTATTTAGGATTCTTTTTTGACCATGGCTAATATATCCTGTAACATTAGTCAAGATCATTCAAGTCAAGACTAAAGAAACCCAGATGAGTTTAAAAATGTTTCTGTATATATAATATGCTTGTGCACCCATTTTACTAAATTTTCTTCCATTCAGCCTTTATGAATTGTGGTTTAGAGAAGAAAAAATAAAACTAGAAATAAAATACAACAAAAATAAAAAATATTGTATAATTTTCTTAAGTGAATATCTGTTAAAATAGCTAGATTAATAATTTTCCCAGCTTGTATCCAAGTGCACAGTTCTGGTTTCTCGTTACTTGTGAGCACTATTTAACTATTAGACTATAATTTCTAACTTCTTCTGTTAAAAAAAAATAAAGCAAGCTTCTGGCAACTAAAGAGCAATCACTTGGCACCCAATCATGTAAACAACAAAAAATTTCTTTGCTAAGTAAATTAAAATTTGTGACAGTAGATTTTGTGAATATGTTAGTCATTGATAAAGCCACATTTTAATTAATTTGAAAAGATCAGAAAGCGTGTTAGTGCACAAGCTAAATAAATCTTCATCAAATACACAGCCTGTGTCCTGTACCTCTGGGACATAGCAGGTGGTTTTAAATTTGCAGTGAAAATATAGCACTAATGTTACCTTTACTGATTGCAGATCTGTGTGTGGCAGCATAGAGATGTGCAAAAGTAGCTCTTCTCCTCCAAAGGAGCACTCTGAAGGGTCATTTGCTCTCCTCAGCTCATCGGTGTTTCTTTCCTATTATCTCAAGATCTCCAATCAAGACCCCAGTCTCTGTAGCACAGCTCAACTTGATGAATTCTTCATCACTGAACACCTTTCAAGTGTTATTTCCTCCTCTGATCTATGCTAAGGTCAATCTCGACTGCCAAACTGGCCAGAAGTCTGGAAGAAGGAAATTTTTAGTTCTTTAGGCTGCAGGAGGATAAACTTAGACTACAACAGTGGTTCATATTTGTCCCAGAGAAGGAAAGCAGATGAGGCTACTTCATAGCACCTCTTTTCCTGCCTTAGACATTGCTCCCCATGTTGGGAATAACTGTTTTCACATAACATAGAGAAAGTAAATCCTTACCTGTGGAACAATCAATAGCATTATGTATTAGCACTGATAGCTTCCACTTGCTCTCACAGTGGTATATCTGTGAGATATATATATAAATACTATCTGTTATTGCCAGTTAATTTCATCTTTAATTTTACAAGGCAACTTGTCTACAAAACATAGAATCATGGTTGAAAAAGACCTTTAAGATCTTCACGTCCAGCTGTTAAAAAAATGATACATGCACGTCTTGTACACAAACCTTAACAGGGAATTTTGTGGGATTATTTCTACACAGAAAAGTGTCTGCCCTCTTCCACCAGTGCTGAGGTCTGTGCTGGATTTGAACCTCCCTGTACTGCTGGTATTATTTCTCTTGCTGTGTATTATAGAGTTCTCTTCATTTCACGCATGGATGGCTGTAGAAAGCAGAGATAAGTTTCAAGTCTCTTTGTTTAACCCATACAAAATAATTAAAACACATTTTTCTTCCTAGTGTCCCCTTAGGGCTTAACATATTGTGAGAAACATCCTAATGTGAAATGAGCTTCAAGACAAATGGTGCTGGCTTTAGTTTGAAAGTCACCTCTGGAAAGAATGCGTTTGGTTTTTTATTCATACCACTTTTTCCTTTTAAAATTCCGATATGTTAAGATAAAATTGTCACATCAAAACCTACTCTTTACATACAAAACTGTACACTTTTATACAGGTATAAAAACCCCTTCAGGGCTGGTTTGCTTTAGGCTGTTGCAGCCATCAAAGGCTCCCTTCCCTCAGGGAGGGGTGGCCCAACCTTCCTACCCCACATCTTGCTGGCAGAGATGCAGTCCGTTGGGGCAATGACAAATTTTTCTCCCCAGCTTTGGGCTCCTCTCTTGGCACACACCCGAAGGTTAAAAAGAGCTGTCATGGTGTCATCTGGGTCTTCTGAAATCACAGACAGTGATAGGCAGGTCAGGCTTGCCTGAGCAATCTTGCCCAAGGAGCAGCTCGAATAGTTTGTTATTTCCATGCTATCTGGCATCATTGCATTCATTCAACCCTTAGAAAGAAAGAGGTTATCAGGAAATAAAACACAACTAATAATCAGAAATCTCTTTAACACTCTAAAACATGACTAAAAGGTGCAGATTGACTTTCTAAGGCATAGCTGTACTTTGTATCACAAGCATTTTCCCCAAGTTACTATTTATTCTCTCAAGCATTATTCAAGGTAAGTAAAAGCATCACCCCTGAGCCCCGAGATCCAAATGTATGTTCTCCCAAGTCAGGAGAGGAAGGTGCTTCCACACAAAACGTTACAGCTACTTAATGAGGCACTTAATGATGTACAACCATAAAGTCCCACAGAAGGCTGTCTTTATTTGTATTGTGTTCTTGTGTCTCCAAGAAATATAGGTTCAAAACAAGGTGTCATTTGCTCTTACAGTATGAACTAGGGCTGTTCTCCCCAACAAACTCAGGAAAGGCCTGTGGTATGTCTTTCAGTAAGTTAAATAAGATTCTGTGAAAGAAAATAGATCTCTCTAACTGAGAGCTCCCATATGTATGTTTATAAATCCCCCCATCCAAATTCTTTCATCAGATATGTACATACGAGTCTCAGTCACATCCTTACGTTCATGGAAATGTATCAAGCTCCCCAGATCCCAGAGAGTCTTATAAGACTTTTGTGCAATTATGAGTACAGAAAATTACTCTAATGAGGAATCTACTTAAACTTAATTGTCTTGTTTAATTGGACTGTTTAAATTGCTAATTGTTTGGTATTACTTTCTAAGTTGTTTTTAGTGGGTAGTTTGCCCTTTTTGTTGCTGCTGGAGGAATTCAGTAATAATTAACTGACCTAGTGTGTAATTACACTGCTGAAAATAAGATATGAGACATTTAATAGAAGGAGACTATTAACAGGATTTGAATTTATGAACTTCCAATTATGAAGCAAACACTTTATCCATGAGGTCACACAAGCTTTCACTATGGTCTGAGAATTTATGGTCGCTAGATTAGCCACAGAAAGCCTTAGCTCTTGTTCTTTGGATGTACTGGGAACACACTGAGAAACAGATTAAAATAATATTAGAGGAAATATAGCAGTGGGAAAATTCTTGATAAAACTTATTAGAATCATAGAATCAAGGCATGCTTTGAGTTGGAAGGGACCTTTAAAGGTCACCTAGTCCAACCCCCCTGCAGTGAGCAGGGACATCTTCAACTAGATCAGGTTGCTCAGAGCCCTGTCCAACGTAACTGAATGTTTCCAGTGATGGGGAATCTGCTACATGTCTATGAAGCCTGTGTCAGTGTTTTACAACCCTCAGTATAAAAAAAATTCTTCCCTATATCTAGTCTAAATCTTCCCTCTTTTAATTTAAAACCATCACCCCTTGTCCTTTCACAACAGGCCTTGCTAAAAAAATTGTCCCCATCTTTATTATAGGCTCCCTTTAAGTATTGAAAGGCTGCAATAAGGTCTTCCTGGAGCCTTCTCTTCTCCAGGCTGAACAACCCCAAATCTCTCAGCCTTTCTTCATAGGAGAGGAGTTCCAGCCCTCAGATCATTTTTGTGGCCTCCTCTGCACCCTCTCTAACAGGTCATGTCTTTCTTGTGCTGAGGACTTCAGAGCTGTTCCTCTTAAACATCCAGACCTAGACATGTGCCACAGGCTATGGAAGTCAAACACAGCGTGTATTTTGAGTTTAATAAAAAGCAAGCTAGGTCCATACCCCTGTGTCCCTATGTGAACATACAGGTATTCTTCAGTATTGTTATTACTGATGGCTCAAGTAGCAAAGCAGGACTGTTGTGGGCATCCTGCCATGGCTTGGAGGAGGCCAGACCATACAGATAACATGTCAATGACTCAGTGAAAGTTCACAGTTGTATGTTTGCAGGTAATCTTTCACGTTTTGGGATCTTGTCTACTTTGCTGCCTTAACTGGTCCAAGGGAGATGGAGATTTGTGAACATCAACACCTACAGCAAAGCCAGGGACTTTGGGAAGTGCTGCATACTGTAAGGTAGCAGATGTGACAGCAAGCACAAAGTTTTGGGGCCTGAGAATTTCCCCTCTTGGATTCCCTGTGAAGCATCAGCCTGTAAAGCCTTTTCCTCAGCTACGATAAATGGTGGTGGCATTTTAAGCTGCAAACTCTGCTGCTATCCGAGTTCTTTCTCTGCCCATTTTGCAGGACATAGTTTGAATAAGAAAATTACTGAATGCTTTGGCTCTCAGACAGCTAGGTAACTTGTGCCATGTTTTCTTTAGCCTTTAGGACATAATGTATTTTACCAAATCTCTCACATGGAGTTAAGAGCTTTGCTGCACTTTCTGTGGAATATTTGGCTTAACAGTGAAACAGTGTCTTACAGATAGGGACACTACATTTTTTGGAAGCCAGTTCTCCAGCAGTACTATTGTAGGGAAAATGAGGCTGTTGCAGTTTCTAGTTACCAAGAATCCAGGCAGTTTGCTTACGAGCTATCAGCTGCCTCATGTTTTAGAGTGGAGCAGAGCACATTCTGTGCAATTACAATGACAGCTTACAGGATTTGAGAAAGAATTGCCATGTTTGTTTCTGAAATCAAACAGACCTTCCACCAAGCTTGGGATGGTGGCTACTGTCTCTTTGAGACTTCAAATATTTTGATAACTTGTATATTTGTATGGTGAGACGGTGTACTTACAGATATGTGGTACAAGGAAATAATCTTGCAGCAANCTTGCAGCAAATGTCAAAGCAGCTGATATCTATGAAAATACTCTAAAGCCAGTGCAGGCTGGAATGACCCCAGAGCTTTCTGCTGGCCAAAGAGTTTTGCAATACCCAATAGTTAGGATCCCATAACGTCGGGTCTAATATTTAGGTAGAAAGTTCAGAAAGTAAAGGTGAATGAGAATACGTTGCAGCTGGTAGTAACTGCTTTCAGAGCTTCTCAGGTTTTCATTCTTCATCCTGTGTACCTAAGCACAATAAAACTGCATAAAATGAGAAATTTGGACTGGAGGAATGTGTGAATTATTTATTCCCTAATAGACCAAACAGCGTCTTCAAGATTAAAGTGGAGGGATATGTCACCTAAACTCTTTGAATCAAGGTGGCATGGTTGTAAACTGCCAAAATTTATCTGTCTCTGGGTGCTGTGATCAGCATCACTTTGCAGAAACAATTTTGGGTGGTGGGCTGGGACAGAGGGGCAAAGAATAAGTATTCACTGACTAGCTTTAATTAAATAGAATAGAGACCATGTCATTAGATCTTGACAATATACCCTAGTGGTAAGAGCTCTTGATTGCTTGCTGCTTTACAAGGCAGAAAAGCCTGAGTGCAAACAGATTTGCAAGCTCAGACTTCTGAAACAAGCAAAGCCACTTTTCAGATGTAAGACAGAGGACTGGTCTGCATTATCAAATACGGGTCCAGTTCAGGCCAGGTTGATGACCTCAGTCAAATATTTATTAAAGGGGAAAGAAGTATTTGTAGTGACTTGTTTATTCTAGCTCTTGCTCACACTGATAGGATTTCCTCCTCTGGGTTATCACGCTGAAACCTTCCTTGTGACTAACTTTGTCTTTTGGGAATGTTTCCCGTCCACATCCGACTTTTCCTGCTTTTCAGCAGTAGAAAAACAAGCAGCCCATTTCACCAGTGGGTTTATGTGGCTTTGACAGGGCAGGGTAGTGGTGGTGGGGCAGCTCAGAGCAGAAAAAGAATGACTTCTCCAGGGAAGGTTCACCACACCAGCAGCTCGTGGCCAATCTGCCATCCCAGAGGATGGTTAGAAATTCAGTTTAGTAATGTTTGAACTGTCATGCATGGTGAAGATGAAACAGCTAAAGAGTTTTATCAGTCTCTTTTGTCTCCTGAGCTATATTGTGGAACTAATTGCAAAATTACATCTAATAAGTCTTGTGTTTCAGCTTTATTACAGGTATATTATTGCCCATGTAATATGAAAAGCATGCAATAAAAACTACATTCAGGTTTGGCAACGTTTGCTCCATGCAAGATTTGAAGTAATTTTTAATATACTTGCCATGGCAAGATAATACTTAATGCTTTAATAGTACTTTCACCTCTGGATATGAAAGTACTGTGCAAAAGAGGGCAAGTACAATTATTTCTGCAATTATTAGAAGAGATTAAGAGGCAGACAACCTGCAAAACATGCCCAGCATGATGATATAAATTAGTGACAAGCTTAGTAGAGATGTTCGCCTTTACTGGCTTTTCAATACTACAGAAGATCAGCTACTTATGACAATAATAAAGATAAATGGAAACGAAAGTGTTTTAAAATGATTTTATCTATATAAATTAAGCAATCACTTTCATTAAAAAAAATGGCTTGTAGCTGTTAGAGAACAGAATTCTTCACACACTGGTGTACTCTGGGGAGAATAGTCCCTTTTTAACTTACCTTATAAATAACTTTAAAAGTTTTCTATGAGTAGTATGTTCTTCTCAGGTAGTGAAGTATCATTAAGGATCTCATTAACCTCCTGTTCTTTTAACTGCAGCTCTCTCAATACAGCACAGTCCTGATGCAAGCTTTCCATTTCTTCTGGGCTGTGTTCATCACAGAGCAATAGCAGACATAGATCCCTGTTCAACAAGGGGAAAAAAGTTATTGGGCTCTATACACACTTCATTTAGAATATTTTTTTCACCATCATTCATATTATTATAACTGGGGTAATTTAACAACTGAAAAGTTATCCAGTATAAGTTAATGTAGGTAATCTTGTGTTTACCAGAACCCGTTCCAAAAAAATATTAAAATACACTTATAGCCAATTTTCATTTCAAATAAAATTATCATTTTCTTCTTCATAGGTTTCTTCCTCCTAACCTGAGTTCAGAGAATAATTCACCATAATTCTCTTGCTAAATTTTTTTTTACTTTCTGTTTACTACAAGCAATCCAATTTATTTATTACTTATTTTTATTGCATTAAAAGCAGTTTAATGAAAGCATGCCAGCAGGTCATTGTGCATGACCTGTGTTCTATGGGGGAATTATTTAAAATAGATTATTTTCTTCCTGTTCCTCCTGAAGGCAGCGGTGGCTCACACACTGGTTCAGCCCCATTAGCCGCCGAGGAAATACTGAGGTGGTTCTCTCTGAGCAGCCAAGGGAATGAGATATCAGCTGCCATAGGATGTATATCCTACTGTATATGCTTGTTTATG